>JARWLC010000017.1:39812573-40070073 GCA_033318265.1 Phyllotis vaccarum | reverse complement strand
CCAAGAATAGAATGGCATAAAGTTTCTATATCCAAGCTGAACTTATCCTTGCATGTTAAGAAAAATTATGTGAATTTAGAAATAAGTCAACCAAACAAGGAACATAGACTGTCAGTCATATAAAAGCTCCAATCTATTTCACATAGGGAATATATTTTGTTATTATTCATTCAAAGTCCTATTATGTTGTGTTAGTTTCTTTGCTTATTCCTGTAACAAAGCAATTTATCTAAGGAAAGTTTTATTTATGTTCATGGTGTAAGAAGGGAGAAGAATCACTATGGTAGGAAAGTCATGGCAATGGGGACTGATGGAGTTGGTCACATTGCATGTGTAGTGAGGAATCAGAGTGAGCAAGAAGTCGGGCCAGCCCACAAAACCTCAAGATCCTCCTCCAATGATCCATTTTCTCTAACAGTGGTTTTCAGCCTCTTTGGAATGAAAGACTCTTTCACAGAGGTTACATATCAGATATCCTGCGTATCAGGTGTTTACATTACAAATCATAACAGCAGCAAATTACAGTTATAAGGTAGCAACAAAATAATTTTATGTTGGGGGGGATCATCACAACATGAGGAAATGTATTTAGCATTAGGGTTTTAGCAGTAGGGAGGTTGAGAACCACTGTCCTGATGCTCCACACTCTCTTAAAACAGCATCACCAGCCAGGGGCCAAGTGTTCAAAAATGTAAACCTAAGGGGACACTTCACATAGCAATGTGAAGTTACAACTAACTGGGAGGTTTTGTCCAATAGTTAAGCAAATAATTTCGCTTGATAGAAAGATAGCCTCCCCCAAATGATCTTTTGATGCCCTGTACAACTTTAAAAGTTTAATTTTAAATCTAGCTAAAAAGAAATCTCATCCTAATATTTCTTAAAAAACTGATTTTTAAATACCCAGCTCTTCAGACTTCATTTGAACTAATCTTAACATGTCATTAATGAATAAATTGAATATGATCTTTGACACATGTTCAGTTTATATTTACAAGAAAGTCAAGATATTATCTTTTTAGAAAATTATGAGTTATGAGAGTTCTCCATAGCAATGCCCAAGTGGATGAGCCTGACAGATATAGCTAGCTACATTGCTTGAAAAATGCATCTGGAACAGGGGAGATGGCTCAGTTGGTAATATGTTTTCTGTGCAAGCATAAGAACAGTTCAGTCCCTGGAGTCAACATTAAAAACCCAACTGTAGTTGTATGCACTTGTTATTCTAGCTCAAGAAAGGGGGAGACAGGTAAATCCCTCAGGCTCCGTGGCTAGCAAGTTCAGTCTATTTGTTGAGCTCCAGATTCAGTAAGAGACCTTGTCTCTGAAAACAAAGGGGATGTCTCTTTGGCTGTCTTTTGTGAGTATGTGAAATGTATTTATGCTCATATAGGTGAGACAAAGATTTCATTTTGTCAGTCTATCTAATTGTTTATGTGCTTGAGTATTTGTAAGCAAAAATTAATTAAGAGCTTGCTGGAAGAAGAAACCTTTGAGATCTGACCAAGAGAACCTCTCATTTTGCTTACAGGATTGTTATTATACTGGGAATAAACCCAGGACCTTGAGCATGCTAGGAAAGTGCTCTATCAGTGAGTCATGTTCCTAGCCCCTCACTGGGGGATTCTAGGCAGGTGCTCTACCACTGAGCCACCTCAGCCCCTCACTGGGGAATTCTAGGCAGGTGCTCTACCACTGAACCACACCCCAACCCCTCATTGGGGGACTCTAGGCAGGTGCTCAATCACCTAGCTACATTATTTAGAGTATCCAATTATAGTCTCTGATTTTGTTTTATTTTGGTTTTGGAGGCAGAATTTCACTCTGTAATCCTGGCCATCCCAGAACTCAGTATGTAATCCCAGCAGGCCTTGAACCTGCTATCTTCTTGTCTTGAACTTTCTCTCCTAAGTTCTGGTGTAGAGTATATCACCATGTCTACATACGTTGACTTGTTTGAGTTATGGTTTCCATCTCCAGCCCAGGTTTATCTGAAATTCACTATGTCGTCTGAGATGATATATATAAAACTATACAAGCAGAGGCTGGAGATATGGCCAAGCAGTTAAGATCACTGAGTGCTTTCCCACAGGACCCAGGTTCAATTCCCTGCACCCACGTGACAGCTCACAACTATCTGTAACTCCAGTTCCAGAAGATCAGACACCTCTATATAGACATACACACAGCGAAAACATCAACGCACACAAAATAAAAAGAAATAAATGATTAAAATAAAACAGAATAGCAAACAAACCAACTCATGTCAGAGGGCAGTGTAAGAGCAATACCCAAGTTTTTTCTCGGACCTCAACACACAAGTATATATTCCTGCACATGCACCTGCACACATTTATTCAAGTACCTTCAGACATGCGAACATACAAACACATGTACACACACCCACACACATGGTAATAAAGGGATGTTAGCAAACATTCTGTTAGAGAAGAGTATGGTGGGCAAACAGGCAATAATTATTGGGATGTTAAACCATGGTTGTCTTTACAGTAGTAGGAAGCCGCTTTCTAGAGCAGTGGGTCTCAGCCTTCCTAATGCTCAGCCCTTTAAAAAGTTCCTCGTGTGATAACACTCTTCATCACAAAGTTATTCTCATTGCTATTCCGTAAGTGTCATTTTGCTACTGCTATGAGCCATAATATAAATTTTTCCTTCAAAGTTTGCCGATGGGGTCACGACCCACAGGTTGAGAATCCCCTCTCTAGAGGCTGTCTCATTGTAAGAGGATTGAGGCAATCGATGGCGCTTTTTCCTGTCTGCTTTCGCTTCCTGCTGGTGAAGACACCTACTCTGATGTTGCCTTTGCTTACATCTTTCACTGACATTGGCAACCAGCGTCTTCTGCCTTCCAATGTGTACTGTGGCTCTTTAGAAGTTCCCAGGCCTTCAGCACAAGGTTGAAATTCTTGAGGTATCCAGCTTTGGGGACTGAGCAGATACTTGGCTCTCAGCTTCATAGCATGGAGCCAGCCAGTTTTGGCATTCCTGGCCCCTATTGTATAGCTCAGTCTAATATGAATACACACACACACACACACACACACACACACACACACACACACACCCCACACGCACACACGCATACGCACATGCACACGCACGTACACACTGTCAGTTCTGCTTCACCAGAGAACTCTACCTATTGAAGTAATTCATGCTAGTTAAAAGCACCCACAGTGAGGGGCTGGAGATATTGCTCAATGGTGGAGCACTTGACTAGAGTCCCCTAGTAAAGCACAAAAGATATATATGACTTGCCTAGTATCTCCCAGTAAGAGGTTAGAGACATGTGTGATTAAGGGATAGACTCCTCCAGTTAGGCACAGAGGCTACAACTTGGTGGTAGAGTACTTGTGTAGTATCCAGTATGGTTCTGGTTCCAGGAGCTGGTACTTCTAGACAGAGGGCCCTATTATTTCTCTTAATGGAGACTCTGTGAATCCTTTGTCATTTTCCTTTCATCTCGATAGATTAATTTGACATAGTTATAGGAATTGCATGGGAAAATACGTAGTCAAATCAAAAGGATGTTTAGGCTGCTATCATCTAAGTTCGTATATCTGACACGTTATTAGTTAAATATTTCAAAACCCTAACACTTCCTGGGAATGCCCCGGAGACCGGTCCTTCCCTTCCCTACCTACAATATGTCCTTATGCTTGGAGCAAAAAGTGATCCGGTCCTCATAAATAGTTCATGCTACTCCAATATGGAATTTCTTTCTCTATTCTGAGATTATTGATTACTGTAATAAATGAACCACTGTCATTAACTTCATAATAAAATAGACCTTCTGCTTTGGTCTCAGAAGGCTCTACAGGCTGGAATTTATCTTCAACAGAAAAGTCAGCCTTATAGCTTCATTGAAAGGACAGCGGAGAAGAAAATTCATGTTTTCCCTACTCATTGCTGGGTTCATGCCTGACAAGAGATAGGTCAGTCAGAGAATAGCATACGAGCAAAACTGTGTTATCTACATAAAAATGGACAGAATCGACATAATCATATAGACCAAAATTAACCACAGTTAAAAAAAAAAAAAGACAGCCATTGCATGTGTTCACTATGGCTGGTGTGCGTGTATATCCATGAAGGTAGATAACTGTGTATATATTAAGTAGAAAGGGTCTATTTGAAGTTAATTAAAGGGGTTAATGATGAAGGTAGAGGAAAATCAGGGAAGAAGGGAAGGGCATTAGAGAATGTGATAGTTACTCACCATTTTAAATGTGGCTGTGTTAAGAATCCCTTAGACACGCCCCTGAGTTCGTCTGTGAGGGTGTTTCCAAAAGGGATTAATTGAGGTGGGAAGATCCACCCTGAACGTGCCTGGCACCAAGCGAAAGAGGAAGTGAGCATCCGTCTCTCTCTGCTTCCAAGTGGAGGATGCTGTGGGACCAGCTACCTCTTGGTCCTGCTACCTCTTCCCTGACGTAGCTGGCTGTCCCCTCCGTCTGTGAGCCAAACTTCCTCACGTTTCTTTTGTCCGGCGTATTGTTACAGCAAGAAGGAAAGTTAATACGGTTTCCCCTAGACCTGCTTTATATATAAAGAATTAAAAACGGAATTTTTCGTGTGTATATGTGTGTGGTATACATGCATGTCTACATGTAAGTGTCTGTACACAGAGGCTGACATCAGGTATCTTCCTCAACTGTGCCCCATTTTCTTTACTGGATCAAGGTCTCTTGGCTGAACATGAAACTTGACACTCATTCCATAGTCTAGCTAGTCAGCTTGTCTGGGGACCTTTGGGGGTCTCTGCCTCTGGAATGCTAAGATTACAGACAGTCCTCACACTTTCCCATGTTTTAGGTAGGAGCTGGAGATCCGAACACTGCTTCCCATGCTTGTGTCAAAGCACTTTATCCAGTGAGTCTGCCACACAGCTCCTGAAAATTAAATTATTAAAACAAATTGACTCACGTTGGATTCAGATAGAGGCCATTTGGCTTAAGCGCTTACCTTACCCATTTGGGCACACTGTTTCTGTAGCTAACTGCCCCCCCCCCCCCCCCCCCCCCCCCCCGCCACTGCTCTGTACGTTGATTTCCCACAGATTTGGTCCTCATGGTTTTCCACCAAATTGGTATCATATGTATGTGCATTGGGTATGCTCATGGAGTGGCAGTCTGCAAAGGCTTTCAAAACACAGTCTCCACCAAGTGTTCACTTGTTATCCAGTGTGACCTAATCATTTTACAGAGAAGGTAACCAGGCTCCAGAGAGGCCAGAGAACTTGTCACATGGACATTGAACGTGTCAGAAAGAAGACTGTGTTGCTCTCAGAGCACAAAATGCTAAGGACCCACAGGAAGTTGTCTGTCTTGGAAGATCCCTTGTCTCGGGACCAAAATACCCTTTGATGCAACCACAATGTGGCCACAAGCTGCTCAAAATATTCCCTATTCTGGCAACAAATAACTCACAGTGTTATTACCTGTCTGATGCCTTTTGAAGCGGCACTGTTCCCGAGAGTGCTCTGTCACGGGAATGACAGCCCCTCATGTTGTACAGTTCCCAGAAGGTGACATTTGGCTTTTGTGCTTTAAAAGGCGCAAGACAGATCATAGAAAGTGCCAATACACTCCAGAAAGCAGAAGGCTTACATTAGAGCATTCAGTGGATGAAGAGGGGGAAATGCCTGATAATATTTATTTACTCTGTCCATTGAAATCTGTCTCCACTGTGGTTTAGTTCAGAAAAGCATCTTATAAGGGTTGGAGAAATAGCTCAGTTGGGAACGTGCTTGCGATGTAAGCAGGAAGACATAAGATTGGTACCCAGCAGACTCACATTTACCACCAAACAAAAAGCTGGGCATAGTGGTTGGTGCTTGTAATCCTAGTGCTGGAGAAGTTGCTTCCAGGTAAAATGGAGTGACACCCATCATTATACCTAAGGAACAGAACTGGTATACATCATCATGCTTAGCTCCAGCTTGACCGACTCTGAACTTCACTTTCAGTACAGAAACCAGTCAGCCTTTTCCATAAAGATCTAGATAGCAAGGGTTTTCATGTTTTGCAGGCTGTGCAATCTGTGCAGCTACAGACTCAATTTTGTCTTTCTAGCACTAAACAGACATAGATAATATGTAAAGAGATAAGCATAGCTTTGCTCCAATACAATAAAAACTGGCACCAGGCCAGATTGGACATGTAGGGTGTAGATTTAGTTGCTTTTGAGTGACTGTTGACCAAAATAGGTGACAGAAGCAGTTTGTGTGGGCTATGCATGAAGCTCAATTGGTAGCATGTCCTGAGCTCTGGGTTACATCCCTAGCACCACATAAAACCAAGTGCACTCATGTATCTCTTCAAATTCAAGTTTGGGGAGGCAGAAATAGGAAGATTCTTAAAATTTTCTGCCTGGTTATTTTAGCCTGCTTGGTGAGTTTCAGGCCAGTAAGAGAACCCATCTAAGATAAACAAGGAGTACTACCCTCAAGGAATGACCCCTGTTGTGCAAACACAGACACCATCTGATTGGGAGGGTCTCTATGGCAAACATTATCTGTTGCTTTAACATCTAAACCAGAAGATTTAAATTGAATACACATCTATATCTTGTTAGCTGTGTGAACTTGGAAGTGACTCCTAGTTTCTCTGAGCTTCAAGAGCTTCAGCTCTGAGTAGCAACATGAATTCTGCCTGCCAAAGATTGCTGTAAAGATTAAACAGGATCGGTATCAAAGCTCCATGGTAAGACCTACTTTTTAATGTATAAATACGTAGCAAAGTGCTTTTCTTTTAATATAAACTGAATTCTCAAAGAGCTTAAACCTAAAGGGGATTTAATCCTTCCAACAGTGGGCACTGCTCTTGAAGTTGTAATCCACCGTGAAAACGGGGGATCATTTAGACATTGCAAGAGTCTCAAAGGTCTGAGAATGGATTTTCAGATGTCTCCAAGGCCAGAGTTTTAATAAAATGTGCATTCAGTGTAAATTATATTACTTGAATAAAAATTTGCTTTCTGCTACAAATAGGGACGGCTGTAAGCTGAGTGCCAAGCAGAATAGTTTTATTTTTAGTCTTATCAATGTCCTTCTGTGCTTTCCTGAGCAGAAGATAGATAAGGCGAGGTCAGCTCCTCATCTCCAGTCAGTCTTAGAATGCTTATTCAACAAAATGTTGTGGGAGGTGCCCATGCAGCCAAATCCCGTATCCAGTATTGTGCTGAAGGGTGTGTGTATTCATACTCCTTGATTGTTACCAAGAGCCCAATTTTAATTTGTTTGCTATTTCTGTTGATGCCAAGGCCTAGTTAATCTAGCCATTGAAAGTCCTTAAGAATATTAACAGCGAATCCTCATAGAATTGCTGCAGGGTTTCTAAATGTTTGTGAATTACCCAGACAGCCTTTTAGTTTTAACTCACATTAAATAGATTTCATTATTAACAAGAATATGAGCAAATTAAAATGAGGCCATTAACAGTGTAAACATGCTGCTTTATTTATTTATTTTTTTTAAGAATGTTTGAAAAAAAAAGTTTGGGAAATGCATTTCTGCAAAGTAAATCTAGCAAAATTAGAGAGAAAAGAAACCAGCGTTACCCCCAGCAACAGAGACAAGCTGTTTATAATCAGGTACAAAGAAATATTTTCTTAAAGAAAGTGGATTCAATCAAAACTTGGAGCCTAATTTTGATTTTTGGTCAACTGTTCACAAATCAATGTGTTATTGGGTAATTCATTGTACGGTCAATGAAAATGTGAATAAAAATTTGTGAATAAAAAAAAATCAAAGAATTTATTAGATAGACCAAAAAAGTGTTTATCTTACTTTTTTCCTCTGGTGCTGGAGATGGAGCAGAGGGTCTTAGATATGCCAGGTGTATTAATATTTGATGCTGTGACAAACTATTCCATGGAAGCAATTTATGGGAAGACAGGTTGATTTTGGCTCCAACCCAAAGGATATGGTTTATTATGGTGGGGAAGCAGGGGTCTGTAGAGTGTGCTGTGGTTGGTCACATCATAGGGGATCAGAAATCAGTGATCTCAGGTGGGATTTGGGATTGGATATCACCTTTTAAGATCCACTTGAAGCTCCAGAGACCCATGTCAAAGATTCCAAAATGTCCCTAAATAGCACCACCATCTCAGGACTAGATATTCAAATGACATCGTCCAAAGAGACCATCAAGGGAGTGTTCTAACCACTAAAGTTCTATCCCCAGCCCCTCAAATATATATCAACAGTGTCCACCTCTCTAGACACTGATGGTATGTCTTACGTTTTTCTCCAGTTCTCCCATCCAAACACTAACCAGGCTGTATCCTGCTTAGCTTCTGAGAGCAGTTGAGATCAAATGTGTTAATTCAATTTGACGCTTACACTACTACCTACTCGGAATTGGGGGAGAAGTGAAGGGGTTAGTGCTGTAACTATAACTGGTCAGATACAGTGTTTCCAGATCCACCAATGTGTGACCAACCTCTGCATACTACAGCTACCTTGCTCTCCCCAAAGTCATGGGTACCAGGGATGCTCACACTTCTGTCCCACTTGGTTATCAATTAAAAGCATCCATAATTCTCCCTCAGGTTGAATAATTTTTCCGTAAAGGCTCACACAGAATTCAGGAAAACACAAGGGATGGCAGGATTTCTGGTGTATAATCAAGGATCTACTGAGCAGATGCATCTAAACAGACAGGTAAAGAGGAGTGGGCATAGGCTAAGACTTAGGAAAGAATGCCGTCTCCATGCCTCCTGGGAGATTACCACCTTCCCAGTACTCCATTATATTCCTTGTATTCTCTCTGAAACTCTTTATTTGAAGTTTTATCAGAGTTCCATTACATAGATGGTGTAGATTAAATCACTAGACACCAGTGACTAACTCAACCTTTAGACTGTCTCCTTCTTGGAGGTGGAGGCCGAGACTGAGACCTATGAATCTTTAATAACATAGCTGGCCCCTCTTTACATCAGCTACATTTTCCAAGGGTCACTTCATTAGCATATGCTCTGGTCTAATTGCAAAGAGATTTATACTAAATAAAAAAAATGATTCTTCTCATCCCTGTCACTTGGGAGAATCTATGCCAGGAATCAGGCTAAATATCCACTGTCTATTATGTAACAATATCTAGGCAGCATATACCCTGGAACAGAGGCTAGAGAATAAGGATGGGAAACTCATTGCATTATGGGACAGAACAACAGATGAAGTGAAGGTGGAAGAGATGGGCTGTTGGGCGAGAGAGTCACAATTGGGGGTGTGATGGTTAATTTTAGCTGTCAACTTGATGCAACCTAGAATCACCCAGGGAAGAAAGTCACCCTGAGGAGTTGTCTAAGTTGGGTTAGCCTGTGGCATGTCTGTGGGGGATTAACTGACGTGGACAGATTCATTCTAAAAGTGAATGGTACCATTCCTTGACTCAGAGTCCTGGACTGTATCAGAGTTGGGAGAGCTAGCTGAGCGCCAGGCGCTTATGTATGTATTTTTCTCTGCCCTTGGATGATTCCGTGGTTAAGAGCACTTGGTCTTTCAGGGAACCCAGATTCTTCTCCCAGCACCTATGTGGTAGCTCCCAACTGCCTGTAGCTCCAGTTCCAGGAGATTTGAAGCTCCTGTCTGACCTCCATCCCCACCCAGGCAAGGGCATAGCCTACCTACATCCATTCAGGCAAAGCACTCATCCAGATCAAATGAAGAATACATACAACGTGTGTCTCTGCTCTTGACTGGGGGGGTGGGGGGGGGTGGGGGGGCGTGACTCTGCTCTTGACTGGGGGGGGGTGGGGGGTGGGGGGGCGTGACTAGCTGCTTTGAGTTTATGTCTTGATTTTCTATGACCTGGAACTGTGAGCTAAAATAAACAATCTCCCCTAAGTTGTTTTTTGTTTTGGTATTTGATCACTGCATGAGAAAGGATACCAGAACAGGAAACAATGAGAGGTGGCCCCGAAGGTTAAGCCGAGGGCATGGAATGTTCGTGTTTAGAAAACTGTACCTCGGTGTTTGTCACTTTGTCTTGCCAATTCTTTGAAGTAACTGCAAATTATGGCTGAGCAAGCTCTCTAGTTTAGAACTCACATTTAAAACACCGTATATTATGTTTTAGATTCAAAACATCATCCTGAGCACTGGGGAGATGGTTCACTTGGTAAAGCATTTACCTTGCAAGCATATGGAACCTGAGTTTGATCTACAAAAAAAACATAGCCAGGTGTGATGGCTGCCTCTTGTAATCCCAGCACTGGGAAGGTGGAGACAGGAAGATCCCTGGGGCTTGCTAGATGGCTGGTTTAGCCTACTTAGTGAGCTCCTGGTCAGTGAAAGGGGCCCTGCCCACCCTAACCCCCAAAACCTGGCAAGTGAGATTGTTTTCTGGATTCCACATACACATGTATGCATAGGAACACACACGTACCCATACATATACTTTAGAAAAAAAAAAGTGTTGAAAAAAATGAAAAATGGCCCAGCAGTTAAGAGTACTTGTTCTTCTAGAGGACCTGGGTCAGTTCCCTGCATGTATATCTGATGGCTCACAAGCGCTGTAACTCCAGCTCCCAGGGGGATCTAACAGCCTCTTGTTCCCATGAGCACCTGTATAAACCCACACAGAAACACATAAAGTGCACTGTTGTGGAATATTAGTTGAAGATGTGTTACATTTGTTTATGCCGTGGAACATTTGTTTTAATGATGCAAAGATGTGTTGCATGCTTTTATGTTGCTTTTGTTTATCTTTGTGAAGCTGCTTTACTTTGTCTAAAACACCTGATTGGTCTAATAAAGAGCTGCAAGCCAATAGCTAGGCAAGAGAAAGACTAAATGGGGCTGCCGGCAGGGCAGAGAGAATAAATAGTGGGGGAAATCTGGGAAGAGAAGATTGGGGAGAAAATGGGAGAGTGCTAGGGGTCAGCCATCCAGTTACACAGCCAGCCACAGAATAAAACATAAAGAAAGGTATACAGAATAGAGAAAGATAAAAGCCCAGGGGCAAATGGTAGATGGGATAATTAGTTAAGAAAAGCTGGCTAGAAACAAGCCAAACTAAAGCCATTCACAACTAAGAATAAGTCTCGGTGTATTTATTTGGGAGCTGGGTGGTGGACCCCTAAAAGACTAAAGATAAAAAAAAGCAACTGTAATGCACTTAATAAATCTTAAACATACACACACACACACACACACACACACACACACACACACACACACACACACAGAGAGAGAGAGAGAGAGAGAGAGAGAGAGAGAGAGAGAGAGAGAGAGAGAGAGAGAGAGAGAGAGAACACTCTGGTCTTCCCCAGGGGAGTATTCTCTTTTCATTCCTTTTGTGTGGTCATGAGGACAGAAACATCTAATAGTGTTCAAATTTTGCTACGATTACATTAGGACATTTAAAGAGTGAAGTTATGGTCTGCTGGTCATTTTGGTGTCACCTCTGCAAGTTTTGCAAACCAACTTTGGTCTCCAAACCAACTTTGTTAACACTGTGACATACAAGCGAGGCTGCCAAGGTGTTGCTATGGGAACAGTTGTTTTAAAATCAGGGGTTACAGGCTCTCTGTATGGGTTGTAATAGGAAGGGATGTGAAGAGAGCTACCTCTTATTCCTCCTCATTAAGGGGAAGTAGCTTGCTCTTCTTTGCCAATTCCAAGAGCTAGGCTGACCTTGCTATGTGTCTCCAGCAAGGATGACAGTATATGTATGAGTTTTAGACTGAACAGATTTGGCTCTGAATTCCCAATTCGTCCCACTGTCTGGGACTCTGTTGCTGTGTTTATCACAAAGCAGCCATCACAATCATATTTCCCTCCAGTAGCTGGTGTGACTATTCGAGAGGACATATGCAATTTCTCTAAAATGGTGTGATAATCGCTAAGAACGAGGCACTCCATAGAGCTACTTCACTGAGATGAGAGACTCTGCCTAGGACAGTCTTGGTGGTTATTTCCAAGGCAAATTGGAGAGGAATTTTAAATCCAATAGACTTTGATAAGGGGCCTGCATAGGACTGGCAAGCATGTCAGCTTTCCAGTGGTTCACTCTGAGTCAGCCACACATGAGACTCAACTACACCTGGTATAGTATAGCAATGTGGTTTGGACATCTCTGCACTTCGCTGTTGTGATTGAATCCAAATTGGACATGCACTATGCTCTGATCTTACTATGGGACTTTTCCTTGGGGAGACACAACAATCACCTATTTGCCTCAGCTAGGTATTGATGACAGACCAAAGAAATGGTTCTATCCAACTCTAAGTTATTAAACTAGTACATTTATTGAAGTTATTTTTGGGAGCATGAGGTACTCAAAGATAACTGTAGTACCAAAAATGTCACCTCAGCATGACTGACAATTCACAGAAGCCATATCTTTGAAGCTCCATGCACAACTTTCAGACAGCTCCACCAAAGACTCTTTCACACCAACCACAATTATTGCTTATACAACACTAGAGGGAAATCTCACAAATCCTGTAAGTCACAGGATCTTCCTGGGATGTACAAGTTTCCTTTATTTCAAATCTTACTAGCCTTCTTCTTCCTCCGAGGAGAGAATGCCTCAATTTAAAGGAAATTGCTATATAAACAGACCTTTTACTAAAATAAGAATAAGGAACTAGGGGTTGGCAATTGTTGTGGTTTAGTTGTGAAACATCTCCCACAGGCTTAGGTGTCTGAGCACTTGGCTTCAGGTCCTGGTTCAGCTCTGAGAGGCTGTGGAGATATGAGATGTAGTTGATTTGTCATAGGCCATCAGAAGCAGGCCTTGAATAACATCCTATTTTGGGTCCCAGGATCGTTCTCTGTTTTCTGGTTGGCTCCACTGAAAAACTAGCACAAAATGAATTGACCAGTGACAGCCTTCCATGCTGTCCCACCACAGTGGGCAATACTATAGAAAACTGTGATCCAAAGTAAACCTTTCTGTTATATTTTATTTCTGCCATGGACTTTCCAGCCTAGCCTTATGGCCCAGACCCACAGATCCACAGTCCCATAGTCCCACTGAAACACACAGACACTTATATTAATTGTACGCTGATTGACCTGGGGCCCAGGCAGATAACTTGCTAACTCTTGCTTAGACTAGCCCATGATTCTTATCCTGTTCAGCCATGCAGCTTGGTACCTTTTTCCAGAGCAGCATAGGTGTCCTCTGTATCTGCTTCTCTGGTGTGTCTGTGGCCTCTCTGCTCTATTCTTCCTGTTCCCAGAGGTTTCCCAGTCTGGTAGCTCCACCCACACTTCCTGTCCACCTTCAGCCAATCAGTGTTTTATTAAACTACTAGGCAAGACAATTATTTACAATGTAACATAATCCCACTATACTTTTCCCTCACTATATTGCTTCTGTGGAGCATTTTGTCAGGTAATGTGAAACATCGTGAATACAGCCACGTATAGAGTACAAGCTATGGTTGTTCCAATCCAATCATGCTGGGCAGCTGCTGTCTTCTTTCATGGATTTTTATCCATGGGCGACCTGTGAGGGGAAAAGGAGTCACAATTTGAGTTAGCTGTTAATGAACTTTGAGAGAAGGTTCAGAAGATCAGCACCAGTACTATAATTTAAATAGAATTGTCTCCTGGAGCTCTTCCTAGAGTTTAACGCTCTAGTCACATGTACACGGTATTAAGAGGGTGGAGAAATGGTGGAACCCTGGGAAGTGATTATGTTTAGAGGAGGGCATTTGGGCGGAGCTGCCAAGATGGAACCCTGGTGGCTTTGGAAGAAGAGGGCCAGGCAGTCACACAGGTGCTTGATGACTCTTGTGAATTGTCTCAGGACTGTTCTGTCAGAAAGCCCTCACCAGAAGGAAGCAGGTGTCAGTACTGAGCCTTTGAACTTCCAAACCTGGGCAAAATAAACCTCTGCAGAGAGTTAGATGCTTTGGCTATTTCTTGACAATAAACAAAAGTTAACTGCTACAAACTGGATATAGAAGCCCTACTGCAAAGAAGAAAGGGTACCCTGAGTTGGGGAGCCAAATGTATTGTGTAGAACTGAGAAAGTAGTTAAATATGGATGGGAACTGAGGGTACTGGGCAGGAAAGAGTCTGGTAGAATGCTGTGGGTAAGAAGGATAGAAGGTGGTTCTGGGGTCACTCTGACGTTGAAGGACACGTCTCCTAGCTTAGTAAGGCTGAGGTACCTCAGTTGCCTGAGATACCTGGCCTTAACTCAGTCCTTAAGATGAGCACAATTAGAGTCAGATGAGGTGTCACACACATGTAATTCTAGCACTTGGAAAGTGGAAACAGTAGAATACTAGTTTAAGACAAGCCTGGATGACATAATGAGACACAAAACAAGAAAAAAACATCGAGGGCTGGGAATGTAGTTCGGTGGTAGAGTAACTGCAAGGGTCTGGGTTGGATCTTAGTGTCTAAGTAACTAATTAAAACACTTAAAAATAGAAGATCAAGTTGCCATTAGCAGACGTCACATTCTTCTAAGACCTCATTGTTGTCTGTAGAATTACACAGGCACCTCTTGGTCATGTTGACTGCTAAAGACTTAGGACTCACTGGCCATGTGACCCATATCAAGCATATCCAGGCTGTGAACCATTTGGATTTATTCTATGTTTAACTCTACATATGCTTTGATATTTCTATTCTGGGTTGTCTTTCTTACTTACACTAACTCTTGCTATTGCAATTATCATTATCATTGTTGTTGTTATTATTTTGTGTGGCGATCTGGATTGGACTTCCTGTGCACTTGGCTAAAAAAGAGTTTAAAAGCAACTTGAAATAGAGTTTATTTTTATTTACAGTTCTTTGGAGATGCAGCCCATCAGGGTGGGCAAGAAAAGGTAGGTGGCAGGTATAGGAGGCTGACTGGTCACATTGTGTCTGTCCTTAGGATGAAGGAGCAATGAAGGCAAGATGCTGCCCAGCTTCTTTTTACCACTTTTACCATCCAGGATCCTAAGCAGGGAACAGGGTCTCCAGCAGCAGAACAGATCAGAACAGATCTTCCCGCCTCAATTAACATAATCACAATAATCCCCCACAGACAGACCCAGAGGCCCTTGTCTCAGATGGTTCTAGATTCGATCAAGTTGACAATTACCATTAGCCATCCCATGTATACTTTTAACGAGGAGTCTTAGCTCACGGTGGTCCATGTCCACATTCTTAGCACTTGAGAGGATGTGTGTGTGTCATTTACTTTTCCCCCTTCTGTGCCAAAATACCAAACTGAAGCAGCTTAAGGAAGGATGAGTTATGTAGGTTCATAAGGTTAAAAAGATACAGTCCATCATGGCCAGGAAATTATATGCCCAAAGCATGAGGCAGCTCACCACTTTGTATCTATAGGAAGCAAAGAGCAGACAGGACATAGTCTATATAACTTCAAAGTTCACTCCTTCCTCTACTGTCTGCACATTCTACAGATTTCACACTCTTCCAAAAAAAAAAAAAAAAAAAAAAAAAAAGGCGGGAGACCAAGTATTTAAATACTCAAGCCCATGAGAGACATTTCACATCAACCCCGAGGTTTGATGACTATGAATTTAAGGCCAAGTGGAATATGGTTAACGCAGAGCAAGCTCAGCTCTAATCCTTCTATTTTCCTCATGTTGGAACATATGTCCTACATCAGAGCCACCAGTGGAATGGGAGCTAGTCCTTGACCTTATCACCCAATGTTCTGAGAACATTAGTGGGCCAGATGCTCAGGCTGGAGAGGACTCAAGAGTAGGAGTTCCTCTTGGAAGCACCCTTGCATTTGGGAATAATTATATAGAGATCATGCACACACACAGACTCTACCAAACCACAGGGGAATCAAGAAGGCTTGAGCTAAAATTGGTCGAACAATGGTGTGCTCATTTTCTCATTGCTGAGGTTGGGGAACATGGCTCAGGTGGTAGAGTGCTTGTTTAGCATATATGAAGCTTTTGGTTCTTTTCTAAGCACCACACAAAATAGACACAGTGAAACATCTCTATAGTTTTAACACATGGTGGGCAGAGGAAGGAGCATCCGAAGGTCATCCTCAACTACATAGAGAGTTTCAAGCAAGACTGGGACACATAAGAAACTCTTTCCAAATAAATTAAAATAAATAAGTATTCTGAAAAAGAACATTCTTTAAAAAGGCAATCCTCCTGTCCTTGTGACTACGTTCATTTTGACTCATGATCCAGAGAGTTCAGTCCAATATGGAGGGAAGCATGACTATCCTAATGGCTATCAGCCATGGAAACTTCTGGTAGTTGGTCACATCATGGTAGTAGACAGGAAACAGAGAGCTCAGTCCAGAAGTGGGGCTTGTGTATCTATAAACTTCAAAAGCAGTCCTTTACCCACCTCTGCCAGCTACGCCCCCACTCCTAGACATTCCACAGCTACTTGCTGGGAACCAAACTTTCCAACACATGATGTTGTGGGGGACACTGACCATCCATTCTTCCTATCTCAGCCTCTCTCAAGGGCTAGGTTTATAAGCATGGACCATCATGCCAGGCAAATGAATCCTTTAATGTATCAGTGTTTATTTTAAACTTGTGCTTATATATTTGTGAGCGTTTGTATGGGTGTTGGTGCAGAGGCTGGAGGTCAAACTCAGGTCTCTTTAAGTCTCTACCTTGGCTTTTGAGTCAGGGTTTCTCACTGTCCTTGAACTCATCAATGTATCCAGACTGAGTATCCAACAAGCTCTACCTCCCTGGTGATGCAATTGTAGTTATTCATTCTGGGTCATTTTGTTTGTTTAGTTTTAACATGGGCTATGAAGATTAAACTCAGGTCCTCATACTTGCCAGGCTTCCAATCTAATTATTTGTTTGAGATGGATGAATGTATGAGTGTATGCGTATGTTTTTGTACGTTGATGTTGGCATGTGCATGTGTGTTGGCTGTAGCATGTGTGTGGAAGGTAGAGGATAACAGTAAGTTGTTGGTCCCTGCCCTCCAATTTTGTTGGAGACAGGATCTCTTGTTTCTGGCTGCTGGGTGAGTTAGGCTAACTGGTCCATGAGTTTCCAGGGATTCTCCTGCCTCAGCTTCCCATCTCCTGGTAGGTGATACTGGGATAGCAGATGATTGCCTAACTGCATTCTGGGCATCCAACTCATGTCCTCATGCCTGCACAGCAATGACTCTATCAATAGAGCTATCTTTTCAGCCTCAATTTACCTTTCCTTAGTATATAATTTTACATATGGATAGGGGATTGGAATCTGTGAAATCTCACAATAATGTTTTTCCCCCTACTTTTAAACAATGAAATTGCATAGACTACCATTAATTCATATAGTCGTCCAACTGTATTTATTGAACATCTATTCCAAGCAAAGAAGCTCACAGGAAGTACTGAAGATGACTGCCATTTCATTCAGTGTCTTTACGTTTTGGTAGGGAGATACCATACCACATTTTTCTTGTTAAAATTTTGGTACCAAATAAAAAGAAAAAACCAACTCATCCTAGGATGTAGAGGATGAGGTCACTAAATGGTTGCAATGTTAGAGACATAGACAGGCAGGTCAGGCTGTCAAAGGAGTGCCTAGCAAATTTCGAAGGCTACAGTTGCTCTGCTTTCCCTGACTGGGCTAGAAGGTTGAATGCAGACAATAGCCCTCTGGTGTTTCTAGTGTTGGGAATGGTGTTATCATTAGTCCCTGGGAAGACTCATCTTGTTTCCACACATTTGTGTGTGGTCCTCTTGTGATCATTTTTGTATTGTCCTCCCTGGCCTGAGCTCTGATTTCTGGACTGGCTGTATCTGATATCTCAAGGAAGGAATTCAGTAGTTGGTAAGTGTTCAATAAATGTCAGTTATTTTTATTATCAAGATAACTAGCTGCCATACTCCTGCAAAGTTATGGTCCTGGAATCTGTGTGTTTTTTAGAGACCCAGTTCAGAAGCTTCATAGGGAAATGGAGGCACCACTACACTAGATTAAATGTTTGTGTGTGTGTGTGTGTGTGTGTGTGTGTGTGTGTGTATGTGTGTGTGTGCAGCTGCACATGCCTATGTTGTGTGCATGTGGAGGCCAGAGGTCAGTGTTAAGTGTATCTATCATGTGCCACTGTACTTTTTGAGGCAATACCTCTCACTGAACCTGGAGCTTGCCAGTTTGACTAGACAGGTTGGCCAATGAGCTTGCAGGAGCAACCTGTTTCCACCCCTTGCAGTTCTGAGATTCCAGATGTTACCACACCTGGATTTTTTTTCTGTGGATCTTAAACATCCAAACCAAGGTCATTATATTTACACAGCAAGTATTTTACAGTGAGCTGGCTCCAGAAACTCTTCCCCTTAATTTTTGAGACAATCTATCACTGTCAGTCAGCAAGATCCATCTGTATCCATCTCCTTAATGCTGGCTTATAAATGTGCACCGCCACTCCTGGATTTTTATGTGGGTTCTGGGAATGGAACTCAGGTAGGTCCTCATTCCCACACTGCAAATTCTTTACCAGCTGAGCTACTTCCCTACCCCCCTAAATCCAACTTTTAAAGTTAACATCCTTTTGAAATCTAGTGATGGGTCATCTGGCAAGAAAACTTACCTTGAAAGAACTGTGGCTTCCACCTTGCTGGGTCTAGTACTAGCAGTTCCCAGGTGGAAATGAACCAACCAGGCTCCCATGATGCCACATTCCTCTAGGGAGCAAGTAGAGCTTCTGTTGCTGTGAATTCCTAAGCAGAACCAAATGTGGACTCATCTTACTGAGCCCCTTCAGAATGGAGGGCATGCAGAGCCCTGCCATGGAATGTGGCACCTCTGACTAGGAAGACATCTCTTCCCACTTTTTTCCTTTGTAGGGGACTGCTGACGTGTCTGGAATTGCAGCAGCCTCACAAACACACCAGGGCTGTGATATGCAAACCTATAATGCTTATGCTTTGAAATGTCAGACCTTTGAGTCTAAAAGCAGACTTTAAAGGGCTTGAGAGCCTGGCAATTAATCAGTGCTCCCTGCTCAGAATGAAAGCGGATGGGCTTGCCTCATACACAGATGGTATGGGTGGGAACAGTCACTGTCACTATGGTGTGCAAGCACTCCTTTGTCTGGTCCCCACCCCCTTTGTAATTTATCCTTTGCCATCATTGTTTAGAGGTTACACCAAAGCACTTCAGTGAGTGAACCTTCAAATCGTTTAACATTTTTTCTCTGTTCTTGAAATTTTCATACATGTATACAATGAAATCATTCTCCTCTTCCTTCCTATTCCTGTATACTCCCACCATGTCCCTCCTCCCAACTTCACGCCTTCTTTTTATTTTCATTTTAATTTATTTATTGTTTTGATAACATGATGAAGTCTGGTGAGTGTTGCTCATGTGTGTGTCCACGAGAGCATGGGAATCGAGCAGTGGCCAAACCCTCCAAAAAGAAGGACTTTCCATTCTCTAGAAGCTATTAATTGCCAATAGCTTTGTGGTAAGGGTTGGGGCCTAGAGACCATTTACCTCATCCATGCTGTAGTTTTAGCTGGCTTGACCTTGCACAGATAACCACAGCTCCTGTGAGCTGGTGAGTATAATAGACATGTCATGTCCAGAGACAGTGCGACACACCTCTCCTCCTTTCTCTGGCCCTTTCCCTGGACATGGGGGAGAGTTCAATCAGCTGTTCCTTCATCTCTGCACATGTGTGTATGTTTGTGTGTGCAAACACAAGAGTGTGGAGGCCAGAAGACACATTGGCTGTCATTCTCAGATCCATCCACATTGTTGTATTTTAAAAGAGTGTTTCTCCATGGCCCAGAACACATTTGGCTAGGCTGGCTAAACCAATAACCCACTGGATTCAAAACACATGCTAGAAACTAGCCTATCTATCTAATCTAATCTAATCTAATCTATCTATCTATCTATCTATCTATCTATCTATCTATCTATCTATCTAGTCTGTCTGTCTATAACTGTCTGTCTATAATCTATCTATATCTGTCTCTATCAATCATCTATCCATGTCTCTATCTATCTATCTATCTATCTATCTATCTATCTATCTATCTATCTATCTATCTAGTCTGTCTGTCTATAACTGTCTATCTGTAATCTATCTATATCTGTCTATATATAACTATCATCTATCAATCATCTATGTATATATCTATCTATTTATATCTATCTATAACTATCATCTATCTATATCTGTCTATATCTATTTATCTATCATCTATATCTGTCTATATCTATCAATCATCTATGTCTTTATCTATTTATATCTATCTATAACTATCATCTATCTATATCTGTCTATATCTATCTATCATCTATATCTGTCTATATCTATCTATCATCTATATCTGTCTATATCTATCAATCATCTATGTCTTTATCTATTTATATCTATCTATAACTATCATCTATTTATATCTGTATATATCTATCTATCTATCATCTATAACTATCATCTATCTATGTCTGTCTATATCTATCTAACTATCAATCATCTATCTATCTGTCATCCATCTATCTATTATAACATGCTTTTGGGGATCAAATTCAGGTTCCTGTGCTTGAAAGGCAAGCGCTCTTCAAACGGAGCCATCTCTCCTAGACGCAGATTATGTTTTAGATGGCACTATTGCACTGATAACACTATTAAGTGCAGACAGCAGGGTCCAGGTCTTGCTGTCATCTAGTCACACTTCCGTGGAGGAGTCTTTGCCCTCATTCTTGTCTTTGTATCTAGGATTCACTCATTTCATTGAACTTGTGTCCTGATTTGGCCTCTTACTCGCACTGATTTAAATGCTTTGTGTTAGACAATCAGAGTGTGTTTGTCTATTTTTTTTTTAAATTAATGTGATGAAATACCCAAGACTGGGTACTTTTAAAAGAAAAGGTATTTGTTTTATTCATAGCTTAACTATTCAGCTCTTAAAGTTTGAATTTAAGATCTGGCCTTGGTGGTCTGCATCATTCCATGGCAGATATCATGGTAGAAATGAGAGAGAGAGAGAGAGAGAGAGAGAGAGAGAGAGAGAGAGAGAGAGAGAGAGAGAGAGAGAGAGAGAGAGGAGGAGGAGGAGGAGGAGGAGGAGGAGGAGGAGGAGGAGGAGGAGGAGGGAAAAAGGCAGGCCATGGTTAATCTGGAAGGCAAAGAGAGGAGTTGTCAATCTTGATTTTGTGTGTGTATAGGTGCAAGAATACATATATGTGTGTGCTGGTAGGTACATGTGCACACAGAACCTATGAGATAAGTTCCAGTGTTGTTCATCAGGTAAATCTACCCTGTATTATTCTTATTATTTATTGTTGTTATTCTTGCTAATTTTGTGTAGACGTATGACGTGTGTATGCTTTTGTGTGTCTATTTGCCCTGACTTCCTTCCTTCCTTCCTTCCTTCCTTCCTTCCTTCCTTCCTTCCTTCCTTCCTTCCTTCCTTCCTTCCTTCCTTCCTTCCTTCCTTCCTTCCTTCCTTCCTTCCTTCCTTCCTTCCCTCCCTCCCTCCCTCCCTCCCTCCCTCCCTCCCTCCCTCCTTCCCTCCCTCCCTCCCTTCTTCCCTCCCTCCCTCCCTCCTTCCTTCCTTCCTTTCTTTCTTTTTTTTAAAACATGGGTCTTAGGGATTGAATTTAGGTTCTAGCATGTACAGGGCATGTACCTTACACAAGAGCTATCAGCCTAGACTAGGTTTTGATCTTTTGTGACAGCCTTCTGTAAGAACAAACCGGGGTTCCTTAAGAACTAGATTAACTTTCTATGTTAATTGCCCCCAGTGATCTTCCACTAGGTTCCATCTTCTTAGGATTCTACCAGCTCGCATCACCACCTCCGGGATCAAGATTACAACACATCCATGATGCTCTGTAGGACACTTAAGTACAATCAAACCATAGCAGAGGGTGAGAAAGAACCCTCCACTGCTAGCCCCGGGGAGCTCAAACAGTGATTAGCCCAACAGAAGACAAGACAGAGATGTACAGAATCATTGATAACAAGAAAGTAGCTGGGGATACAAGGTTCACAGCAGGATGGCATAGGAGGAGGGGTTGGCAGAGAAGCAGGTACTTTCCTTCTGGGAAATTAGCCATTACTGGCTTCAATTCAGCTATCATTTAAGGCAATTGAACTTCCATTTTCTTGTGCATGATGCTCAGAAAGATTTTAATATCACACATGGGTCTGGAGAGCCGCTCTAGCAGAGATCCCAAGTTCTATTTCCAGCACCCCTGTCAGGTAGGTCCAGGGGATCCAGCACTCTTATGGTCCCCATGGACACCCACAATCACATATAACACTGAAGGGGGGGAAGTCTTTAAGAAATAAAATAAAATATCACATGCTAAAGCTATTCTGGGAGACTGGGAAGAACATTTGATTTTTGGCTACCAGAGCCCTTTGGTGTGGGTTTGTATTTCACTAGTGACTTTTATCAACTCTAATTATCTTTGAGCCTTGGTTTTTCTTGCTGTTAAATGTTGTTTGGGTCGATTAGGATACTATGCATGTTGACACTATATTTTGCAATGCATATTTTCTTTCTTCTGTGGCTCCTAGAGTATATAGATCATAAAATGAGATTTGAACAGACACCATGAAATAAAAGTGAAATGGTATAAGAAGCAAATGGTACTGCGGGTGGGGAGTAAAGAGGAGAGAGTGGTAGGGGAAGTATGTTCACAGTATAATATAGTGACATAGAAATAGCATTATGTAATCTAGTATAATAAAATAAAAAAAAGAAAGACCCTTGTCTTGTGATCACTTGGGCACATCTATGCATCCATATATTATGTAGTTCCTTTCTTCCTCTTTTTCATCCTGGGGTACTAGAGATAGACTTAAAAACTGCTCTACCACTGAGCCACACCCCAGCCCCTCACTGGGGGATTCTAGACAGGGGCTCTACCACTGAGTCACACCCCAGCCCCTCACTGGGGGATTCTAGGCAGGGGCTCTACCACTGAGCCACACCCCAGCCCCTCACTGGGGGATTCTAGGCAGGGGCTCTACCACTGAGCCACACCCCAGCCCCTCACTGGGGGATTCTAGGCAGGGGCTCTACCACTGAGTCACACCCCAGCCCCTCACTGGGGGATTCTAGGCAGGGGCTCTACCACTGAGTCACACCCCAGCCCCTCACTGGGGGATTCTAGGCAGGTGCTCTGCCACTAAGCCACACCCCAGCCCCTCACTGGGGGATTCTAGGCAAGAGGTCTACTTACCACTGAGCTAATCTAGTCCCCTTTTCCCTACCTATTTTTATTTTGAGCCAAGATCTCACTACATGACTCAGGCTCATCTTAAACTCATTCTTTTGCCCAACCTGTCTTTGGACTTGAGATCCTTAGCACCCCGAGTATCTGAAACCACAGGCCCAAGTAGTACACATTTTCTAACTTTTATTTGTGTGTGCAGAGACTGATACAAACTACACATATTCCAAATAATTGCCCTATTTGTATTTTTTCTCATAGTAGATGTTATTTATATTTTCAAATGATGGATACATGGTATAATGTCTACTATCTGGGAGAGGAGGGTCCTTTTGGATTGTTTTTGGTGGTTGAAGGCCCATTCTCTCATACTCTGAAATATTGCAATTACTGAGGCATAGTGGGAAGCGTGATTCTTAAAAACTGTCTCATCTATTTATTGCTCCCCAGGGCATAGAAGTCATGATATATAGCACTGCAAGAGACATCAACTTAGAACATAACCAGGAAGTGTCAGACCAACGGTGGTAGCCGAGTTGTACATCTGAACCCTGTTGCTGCATCTGGAATAACTAAGATTCAAAGGAAAATTGGCTTTTTACAGGTGCATCTGTCAGGTCTGTCTGCACGCTGTCACGGGGTAGCAAGTGGCTTAGATGGGATGCCTCTGCAATGCAGCAGGGGTGTGATAGAGGACTCTGGCCAACCAATAAGTCAGGTGCTACAGATGGCTTACCTTCTTTCTATTTATAGACTCCCATTAAGGATGAGGATTTGTGTGTGCATATGTGAAAGATGCATGCTCTCTCTCTCTCTCTCTCTCTCTCTCTCTCTCTCTCTCTCTCTCTCTCTCTCTCTCTCTGTAGCATATGCATGTGTATGTATAAGTGCTTGTGATCCCTGTGAGAATCTGTCTAAATAAATGGAAAACAGAAACAAAAGTCAGGACTGGGGAGATGGCTGAGTAGGTGAGTGCTTGCTGTGTAGTCGTTGAGAACTGGAGTTCAAATCCCCAGAAACCCATGTAACTTCCCAGTGGCCATGGGAATTTACCTGTAATTCCAGCCTCAGAAGGAAGTTACAAGGGATCCCCAGAAAAGCTGGCTAGGGAGACTGGTCAGATTCATGATCTCTGGATTTGATTCAGAGACCATGTCTCATTGTAAAAGTGATTGAGGATGATTCTTGACGTGTGTGTGTGTTTCCACGTACACACACAATCACTCTCACATATTCCTCCATACTATACACACATACACATCTCTCTCACACACACACATGCACACACCTCACATGCAAACACCCCTGTGCTACTAAGCACATGCAAAATATGTGTACGCGCGCACACACACACCAGATGCATGCATGTGGACCCATGTGTGCACTGATATAAATATGCATACACATATAAGTGCATGTGCACAAAAATCCAACATTGGGTAGAACTGACAGGGCTCTGGAATCCCTTCAAGCTCCATTAATGACTGAGAGTTGTTTGGAAGATTATGGCCTCAGTGCTAATACAGATGTGAAGCTAGTTTGGTCTTTCTCTCCCTCATCTCTGTAGCCACCCCTGCATAGTAGAGATATAACCCATGGCATTGCACATGCTAGGTTAGGCGAGTGCTTTACTGCCAAGCTACATCTCAGGTTCTTATCTGTTCTTATTTTTCAGTGGAGCATTGCATTCTTTCTTAAAAGGTACTCTTTCATTATGTTACATGTAATTCAGTATGTGTGTGATGTGTGTTGTATGCATGTGTGTTTGTGCGTGGTATGCATTCTTTGTGTTTGTGTATCATGTATGTATGTTGTATGTATATGTGTGTATTATGGTGTGTATGTGTGTTGTAGTTTGTGTGTGTGTGGTATGTGTTCTAAATGTTTGCGAATAATTTGTGCATGCTGTGTGTGGTGTGATGTATATGTGTTGTGTGTGTATGTGTGGTGTGGTGTGTAAGTGTATGTATGTGATTGTCTTTCAGAATTCTGTTTTCTTTTCCGTCATGCGGTTCCTAGGGGTCGAACTCAGGTTACATCAGGTTTGTTCCTTTACCCGCTGAGCCATCTCATCAGCCCTGTCGGGTTCCCTCCAGAAAGGAGCTGAGTGGCACTCTCATCTAACAGCTGCCGTTTTATTCGATGAACTGACACAGCAGCGTCTTCTCTAACATCTCTATTCAAGCTGTACGGCTCCATTCATGAGCCTTGTCTACCCATGAACACTTCAGTAAAGCCCAGGGAGACTGAGTGTGCTTCCTTAAGCTCAAGAAGCTTTTCCTCCAGAATCTGAACATATCTCACCAGGGTTGACCTCCCTGGTTTTCACATTAGTCCTGAATATCCTTGGGGCAGAACAACAGCCATCTTGGGAAGTTCAGCTGAAACCCCCTATAAATGATCACCTCAGCTAGGCTTGTTGATTGTTTACACTCCCTCATGAAGGGTGGAGAGTCATGAGTCCCTCACCTGAGTATGCAGCTGGTCCCTACCACTTTTCACAACTTGCCTGTGGCCTGGGTAAAGCTGTAGTCTATATGCCAGGGAGGAGTAAGCAAGAGATGCTCTCTCTGTGCAGTTCAGAAATAGGATATCCTACAGAAATACTCACCCCTGTAAGTAACCCCTCACCCATGCTCTGTAAAGAAGCCCAAAAAAGTCATTGGTTCCCCATTGTGAATTTTGGTGGAATTGGTTGGTCCTCCATTTATCATTGGCACCTAGGCAGAAGGGGTAGACATTGTCTCTATGTCCCCTCTGGAAAGGAATTTTTAGGAACATTACTGTATAATGACCAATCAGAGGCCCAGAGGTGAGACCTGGGAGAACCCTGGACACTCAGGAAGGGAATGTCAGTTCCTGAGCTGCGTACTGGAAGTAGCTGGAGCTTCTGGGAGGAACTGGAATTTCTGGGCTGCCTTTACTTCTCAGGAAACAACTTTCACACCCACCGTCCTCTCAATCTCCTTCCTGGGCTCCATTTCAGCTCCACCAGGCAAAAGTGCCCCTACATGCTGGTTCATGACTTCCCACTCGGGTTTTAGAAAATTCAATTTTGGAAAATACATCTTGCTTTGATTCTGTTAAGCTGGTGCCTTTGAAAATGGTGTTTAGAAAGAGACTGTGTGAGCTCCAGGCCAGAAGGCAACATCCTTGAGCAGGAAGGAATCAGCTTATCCATGGTAAGCCATAAAGCAGCTGATTTGTCACCATGGGGTTGATCTGTGAATGTCTCACTTTGTTCTGCTCCTGCCCTTATAGTTGGTGGCATCATCTCTGAATTATTAATCCTTGTACCGACTGCTGGTCCTCACATTCCTGCCTCAGGGGAACCATACATGTTCCTCATCTGTGTGTGTGTATGTGTGTGTGTGTGTGTGTGTGTGTGTGTGTGTGTGTGTGTGCGCGCGCGCGCGCGCGCGCGCCTGTGTGTGTGTTCACACAAGCATGCTACAGTGCTATGGTGTCTTGTGGAGGTCAGAGGACAAGTAGCAGAAGTTGGTTCTCTTTCTTCCATTTGGGCTTTGGAGAATTGAACTCAGGTCATCAGGTTCGGTTGTAAATACCTTTACCCACTGATCCACTTCCTTCCCCTCCTCCTATGTTGTTTTTTTGAGACAAAGTCTTTCAACACATCTGGAACTTGCCAACTACGCTAAAGTGGCCTGCTGTGGGATAATGCTCTTGTACACTGTAGAGATTTGTCACTCATATTTATTTAATAAAACACCGACTGGCCAGTAGCCAGGCTGGAAGTATCTGAGGGGCAACTAGACTAGGAGTATTCTGGGAAGACAAAGGTAGAGATACAGTCTCCAGCCAGACACAGAATTCTAGACTAAGAAAAGGTATCAAGCTATGTGACTAAACATAGATAAAAATTATGAATTAATTTAAGTGTAAGAGATATTTAGTAATATGCTTGAGCTACTGGCCCAGCATTTACTATAATATTAAGCTTCCAAGTCAATTATTTGGGAAGTAGCTGTGCGGTATCTGGGAACAATACCCAAATAACAAATGCCCCACTACACTGGCCAGCAAGTCCTAAGGATCTGTGTGTCTGTGCTTCCTCCATGTAACACCACACTGGGCATTTCTGTATGGTTTCTGTTGTTCAAACTCAGAGCAGGTACTTTGTGGTCTGAACTATCTTCCAGCCCTAGATAAAGTACTTGTTAAGAGCTCTCTGCTGTGAGTAGTCATAACTACAGAAAAAGAAATTCTCCATTTTTCAAGAAAGGACCTGAAAGGGAATCCAGTGTCTATCACTGTCAGACAATAGTTCCCCAAGTAGACAGCCAGTGCTGAGATTTGAATGTCCCTTACAGGCTCATGTTTAGAAAATGTTTGACCAAAGTCTGGTGGTGCTGGTTTAGAAGAGTAGAACCTTTTGGAAATGTTACTAAGGTGGGGTAAGTGAGCTAATCACTCTGCTGGCCCTTACACTCAAATTACACGCACACATACATACAGAGATACACAAATAGCATATAAAAATAGATGTCTGACTAATTGAAGGTAGTGGCTTAGCAGTCATAAACATATGCTGGTCCTTCAGAGGACCAGACTTTAGTTCCCCAGCTCCTTTGTATGGCACCTAGCTTATAACTGTCTGACTATGACCACCACATTCAGGAAGATCTACTTCTTGGGGAGTCCAACACCCTCTTCTGGCCTTTTTGGGTACTGTACCCACCTGTGAAACACACACGCACACACACACACACACACACACACACACACACACACACATCACTTAAAAATAATAAAATACATCTTTAAAAACTACCTCATGACATTTTGTTGTTTTCTGCCCATTTAAAAACTATTAGATCTGGTTATTTAGACAATTTAACAGTACTTTACGGCACAGGCTGTGTTGTCTGAAATACCAGGGTGATTGATTTATCTCTTTTTGCCTAGTCTCAACTTGCCCGTCTACAAACTAAAGACAATGACAGCACCTGCTTTCCTGTGGCCATTGTGTGGTTCAAAATCACGTGTAAGATTCTTGGCATGATGTCTCATGAGCTGGAATGAATGACGTCCTACCTCCCAATGTTTCAGAATAGTCTGGCCACTTGACCACTAATGGCTCAGAGTCTAAATACTTGCTGTGCAAGTTTAAGGACCTGAATTTTGGATCCCTAGAACCTATATAAATCCAGGGTAGGTCTGACAGCTTGACTATAATGCTAGCCTCAGAATCTGGCTAGCAATATTAGTCATGTTATCAAGCTCTGGGACTGATTGAGAAACCTTGCCTCCAATGAATAGAGTAGAAGAGAGATTGATTGAGAATATTGCTATGCTGGTGAGTTTTTAATCAACTCGACATAGAGTCCCCTGAGAAGAGGGAACTTCAATTGAGGCATTGCCTTCATCAGATTGGCTTGTAGGCTAGTCTGTGGGACATTTTATTGGTTAATGATTGATGTGGGAGGGCCTAGCCCACTGCGTGTGAGACCACCCCTCGGTAGATGGTCCTGGGTTCTATAAGAAAGCAGGCTGAGCAAGCCATGAGGAGGAGGCCAGTAAGCAGCACCCCTCCATGACCCCTGCATCAGTTCTGGCTTCCATGTTTCTGCTCTGTTTGAGCTCATGCCCTGACTTCCCTCAGCAATGGAGTATGACCTGAGAGTTGTAAGCTAAAATAAATTCTTTTCCCCAAGTTGATTTTGGACATTTTTTTTTTAAATCACAGCAATAGGAACCCTAACTAAGACACCTGTATTCTCTCAGGGATGGACTGTAACCTGTAAGCCAAGTAAATCATTTTTTTCTTCCAGAAATTGCTTTTGGTCAGTGTTTTATCACAGAAACAGTAAGCAAGCTAAGACAGTTTCTCACATCAACCTCAGGCTTCTACATGCATGCATACACATGTATGCTCTCACACATGCAAGAATGCACACATGAATACCACACATAGACTCATGCTGTACCCCCCTCCATGAATAAGCAAAAAAGTTCTAGCTCTCCAACCCATTTCATCTCAGTGTGAGTTTATGACCAGAAATCTAGCGTCCCTGCATGCTTTTCTTCAGTGAGCTTTCTCTCATTTGCCACTCCCCCCCCATTCTTTTCCCCTTTCAGTGTGTCTGGAACAATGGAGAAAACTTGTCTAATGACAGTCAAAAGTCTCCCCGGGAAGTACCAAAGCTTTCAGGGTCATTTGATATGATAGTAAGGAAGCGAGCCTTGGGAGAAATTCAAATATCAAGCATAATTTGATACTTACCACAGGAAAGAAAAAGCCTCCTGATTTCTTTGCATTGACAGCTTTCTTCTTCTCTCTACCAAGTTTTTCTTTCTATCTCAGGGGGCTTTATGCCATGTGATGTGGGGGCAGGGCAGAGAAGAAGAAGCAGTAGTAGGTGGGCATCTTTTAAAATACCCATCTCTTCCTCAACATTTCTTCACTTATGAGGCTACCTCTACCAACAACTCCCTGTATCTTCCTAGTGCTGGTGAGCTGGTGAGGTGGGGTCTTTTTTATGATTTATTTTTTATTTTAAATTATGGGTGTGTGTGTGTGTGTGTGTGTGTGTATGAGCTTGTGAGTGCAGTGATTGAGGAGGCCAGAAGGGGGCGTCAGATCTCATGGAGCTGGAATTACAAGGCAGTATGAGCCACCAACCTGGATGCTAGATCCTCTACAAAAGCAACACATGCTCTAACTGCTGGGCCCCTCTTTAGTCTCGGGGTATAAATGTATTCATGAAGGTCAAAGACCACTAAACAAGCAGCAGTTATTTATAAAGTTAAATATTTATAAACTTAAAGTTCTCTTAAATGTTACCTGCATGAATGGAAAACGGGGAAACTATTTTTGTACGTGTGTTAACATGGTCCTCTTTTGTGTGTGTATATGTTCATGTCTGTATAGGCATATGTGTGTATAGGGGTGTGTGTACATGTGTGTGAAGGCCAGAGGGAGACTTTGGGTTCTGTTCTTCAGGCACCATCCATCCTGGGTTTTGAGAGAGGGTCTTTTTACTGGCCTGAAGCTTACAAAGTGAGGCTCGTTAGCCAGGAGCCCCAAGCATCGCTCCATATCTTCACCCCCACCCCCAAGTGCAGGCAGTATGGGAATTTTTGTTACATTGGTTCTAGATATTAAACCCAAGTCCTCATGCCTGCACCAAAAAACAAACAAAAAAACCCCAAAACCCTTTCCTGACTGAGTTATCCATGGTACATGCTATACACACACAAACACACTTTAAAACTAGCTTCTAGCTCTCCCACTTGCCTTGCTCTGACTGACAGGAAGGAGATTGCGTTCCCTCACTTCCTGCAAGGACTGGTCTCTTCCTGTGAGTGACTGGTGCAGCTGACAGCCTTCCCCAGTTTAGACTTCCAATCCTATCCAAACTGGCAATAGAGGCATTTGTGGGATAATCATTTTATCACACAGCTGCTATTGTAAACAGGGAGGCCTCTGTGCTGGAGGGTGGGGGCCATCTTTACAAGGGCTCCATCTAAATGCAAATCCGGATCCCCTGCCAGACACTGAGGTGAATGCTTTCCTATTAGCAGGCGGGAGATAGGAGAGTTAATTTAATGCTAAAACATTCCCAAGCAAGGAGAGCAATTTCCCCTGTTGAGCGGTGGCCTCATTTTCTCTCCATGACCACTGTGCCCATAATATGATAATTTTTACCTTTTTAAACTTTGCTGAAGGAAAAAGGACAGTCATTCGTCTTCGGAAGTGGTTTTTTTGTGCATTCATTTTTATCTACAAAAATGCAGATATTTGTCTATTTGGTGAATGAATGGCCTGGGAAAAGCCAAAAGATGAGGACTGTGGCGTTGTGATGTGTTGGGTTCAACACAAGCACTTGACTTTGTGAACTCCCTCCAAGCAAGCTTGCTGAGCGGTGATGTGTGCCCCTCCAGACTACTCTCTCCCTTTCTCTGTGTAATTCTCTCTCTCCTGGATGGAGAAAAAACATGTAAGGACAACTAAATCCTTTTATATAGCATCTGGCTATGGCTTGAATGTGAAGTGTTCCCCACAGGCTCATGTGTGGGAACGTTTATTTGGTCCCCAGTTGGTGGAGCTATTTCGGGAGGTTATGGGAACTTGAGGAGTGGAGCCTCAGTGGGAAAAGTCATGGTCAGGTGGGGGTGGGGGGGCCTTGAAACTTCATGGCCTGTCCTCATTTGCAGCTTCAAGGCTGTAGGTACAAAGTGACCAGACACACCATGCTTCGGCTGCCACACCTTTCCGATCATAAGGGAAGGTACCCTAAACCCTTCCTTAAGTTGTTTTTGATAGATATTTGGTCTCAGTGATCAAAGAAGTAGCTAATAGACATGGAGTATTTCTCCTGAAGGAAGAGTTACTGGGGATTGAGGATGCTCTTGAGGTTTCTGGTTTGGAGTTCAAAAAAGTCCTGGGGCAGGTTGTCCTTTGGGGGAAGGGATTTATTAGATGAGTTATTAATGTCCTTGACAGACAGGGGTACCGTGTGTGTGTGTGTGTGTGTGTGTGTGTGTGTGTGTGTGTGTGTGTGTGTGTGAGAGAGAGAGAGAGAGAGAGAGAGAGAGAGAGAGAGAGAGAGAGAGAGAGAGAGAGAGAGAGAGTTGAGTGAGTTGGAGTGTTCAGGCCTGTGAGGCAGAGTTGGGGGTGGTCCCTTCTTATAGATCTCAATGGAAGGGAGAGGTTTCCAGTCTCATGGTTGATGAGCTATTCATAGTAATGCTTACAGTCAGGGCTGTCTCTGATTCCCAGGTGGCAGGGGACGGAAAGAGGGTCTTGCCTTTTGAGGCAGGCAGGAAGGCATCTTATTAACATGTGACTCAACATAAGTAGGTGGGGTGGATGGAGGGGCAGATGCAGTTAGGACACACCCACTTAGTGGTGGAGGTGTGTCTGTGTCACCTGTAGCCCATTGATGCTGCAGAACCTGGTAGGCTGGGCCTGCGAGCTTTCTTAAGAAAATGAAGGTTATGGTGCCTGCCATTCTCCTGGTACCTGGGCACCTGGGGAGTCTATTGGGGATTAGAAGTTAACAGACAGTGGGGGGTTTACTATTTTTCTTATGGCAGACAGGAAAGAGGAGGAGCCTGTTGTAGGTGAGCCCGGCTTAATGAGAGGCTAGCTCAAAACCTGACTATGGCCCCTAGGTCCTCTTCTGACCAGTTTTCTCACTCTGCTTCTTGATGTAAGAAGATGTAAGAGGCCACATGTCCAGCTCCAGGTGTCACAGATGACAGCCCCCAGATGCACACACCCCCAAACCTGATGGGCTGTATCCCCTAAAGCATAAACCTGCCTCCTTCTGTCAGGTGATTTGATTCCTTGTTTCCAGGTTGCGTGACAGAGCATTCAGCACAGCCGCAACATGACACCTATTGGGGGCAGACATTCCAGATAATCAAATCACATGCTTCTGTCAGGTATTTGTGCCAAGTAGATGTTAAAGAAACTATTACAGTAGGTGGGGAGGGCATTAAAATGGATTCATGGGGCTGGTGAGATAGCTCAGTGGGTAAGAGCACTTGTTGTGTAAGCATGAGGTTCCAAGTTCTAATCCTGAGTACCCATTTAAAAAAATAAGCGTGACTGAGCCGGCCTGTAACCAGCTGCCAGTTGGAGGCAGAGGCAGCGGGACTTCTGCAGCTTGCTGGCCGCCAATCTAGCTACAGCTTTAGTCAGAATAGGGCAGAGAGTGGTAAATCAGGACACTTGATGTCCTTGTCTTGCCTTCAGAAGTATACACACACATATGCACATACCATCCATGTAAACACCACACACACACACATACACATACACACATGCATACACACATACAGACACACACATATACACACAAACAAACATATACACACACATATGCACATGCCATACATGTAAACACCACACACATACACACAAATATACACACATGCATACACACATACATACATACACACACACACACACACATACACACATGCATACACAAGTGTAGTGGATAAAATGAATCCTACTTGCTAACCATCTTATGTTCCTTGCTTCCAGGTTGTGTGACAGAGCATTCAGCACAGCTGAGACATGACACCTTCTCAGGTGCAGACATTCCAGATAATCAAATCACATGCCTAGATAGAAGGAGGAGGATGAGTCCCTTCTAGACCCACAGAGCAGTCCTTCATTGTAGCTCACTGCAGCCTGAAGAGGAGGCTGCTTTCTTCTTCATCTCAATTGAGGAAACCCATTTGCATGTGTGTACTATCCAAGATGGTATAGCCAACAGCAAGTGACAGTTGATTCTCATTATTGGTGAATTCTGTACTTGTGGGATTCTTTCCTATAAATTATTTGTGAGCTCAAAGATCAGTGCTTGTGACCTTTTGTAGTACTCTGAGCTGCAAAAAATAACTTACAACACAGACACATGCATACACACATACACATAAACACACATGCATGTATACTCACATATACATACAACACACATACACATAAACACACACATGTATACACACATACACACAACACACACATATGCATACACACATACACATAAACACACACATACATGTATACACACATATACATGCACACACACATACACATAAACACACATGCATGTATACTCACATATACATACAACACACATATACACATGCACATATACACGCACACATATATACACATAAACACACACATACACATATACATATATACTTACACATATACATATACATCCATATGCACATATACATAACACACAATACACTTATACACACACATATATAAAACACACATATACACATACACTTATACACACTTTCACAACTGAGGTCAAAGTGGTTCTCCAGACTGGCCTCCAGTTTTTAATGTCTCCCTCCATTATCCAAGTGCTGGTATTTTATCTGTTTTGTGTGGAGTGAGGGGGTGAGAGGGCGGGGTAGGATGGGGGATGGGGATGGGAGCCAGGTCTTTAAGCACCAACCGAGCCACATCCCCATCTCTCCTTCCTTTCTGTCTGTATGCCTCTCCCTACTGCCTTTTTTTCTCTCTCTCTCAGGTTACATTTATTTAGTGTGTGTGTATCTCTGTGTGTGACATAATGCCTGTGAGGAGGTCAGAGGCCAGATTTTGGAAGTTGATTCTCTTTCTATGATGTAAGTCTGGGGATCAAACCCAGAGAGCCAGATTTGCCCACTGAGCTATCTTGACCCCTCCACCCCTCCACCTCACCTTTTGGGTGGTGCTCGTGACTGAACCCAGAGCCCTGTGCATATAAAGCAAGTTCTCTACTACTGAGCTACACCCACACTCTCAATTTGACTCCTATTATTACATCAGAATAAAACTGAGAAATCTATAAATCCATTTTGAAGTTCATTTTATACACCTACCACAAATGCTCCCCCTGCTCCCCCACTAGCCTCTCCCACAACCTACCTCCCACCTCCTCTGAAAAGGTAAGGCCTCCCATGGGTGGGGGGGCGGAGTCAGCACAGCCTGGTACATTCAGTTGAGGCAGGCCCAAGCCTCTTCCCTCAGCATCAAGACTGTGGAAGGTGCCCCACCATAGGTAATGGGCTCCGAAGAGCCAGCTCATGCACCAGGGACAGATCCTGATCCTACCACCAGGAGCCCCTTATGAAGACCGGGCTACACAACTGTCTCCCATATGCAGAGGACCTACTCTAATCCCATTCAGGGTCTACAGCCGGCACTCTAAAGTTTGTGAGTTCCCACTAGCTTGACAAACGCATTCTTTAGCCCAACTCACCATGGGATGGGGGCGGGGCAGAGTCCATGGAGCATCAGCCAGATTCGAGAAACAAAAACCAAAAAAAAAACGACTCCAGAATTCCCCTCAGTTGAAGAAGCTGGTGATGCAAACCTCAGGCTGCCTGAGGTCAGCTCTTCACTTATTTCTAAGTTTAGAGTCTGTCAAAATGTGTCAACGTAATCAAAGAGCATACTGTTGCAAGCATGTCATCTGTGATTGGCGGCTGCTTTTCTGGAGATGTATCCCGAGTTGGAGAGAATCAGAAGGAATGCTAACTCACCAGATGAGAATGGCGGGAGGTAGAAAGACAGAAGCCACTACCAGTGCCAACAGCCACTTGGCTCGAAGAAATTAGTTGCTGACTGCTTTCACTACTTTCTTACAAAAGAGTTGACAAAAGCAGCTTAAACCATTTGCTGTGGCCAGGACACAGCCCATTATGGCAGGGAAGTCACGGTGGCAGGAGCAGGAAGGAGGCGGCTGGTCAAAGGGCATCTACAGTCAGGAAGCAGAAAAGGATATGTTGGGACTCAGCTCACTTTTCCCTTTTTCACACAGTCTAGGGCCTCAGCCACGGGATGGCCCTTCCTACATTTAGGGTAGGTCTTCTGCTGTGGGACTATGTTCTGGTACGTTGCAAGTATTTATCCCTGGTACTGGTTTAATTAAAAGCTGATTGACCAGAAGTCAGACAGGAAGTGTGGGCGGGGCTGCGAGACTACGGAAACTCTGGGAACGGGAAGAGCAGAGCCGCCAAGAGAGATGCCTGCAGACCCAGAGAAAGGAGACCAGGATGCTGCTTTGAGAAAAGGTACCAAACCACATGGCTAAACAAGAGTCATGGGTTAGTTTAAGAATTAAGAGTCAGCGAGTTATATGCCTGAGCCATAGGCCAATTAGCATAAAATTCATATAAGCCTTTGTGTGATTATTTGGGGTTAAGTGGCAGCGAATAGGTCTGAACCCTTGGGGCTAGACTGGAAAGGCCAGGCCAGAAACTTATTATTACAGTTTTCCTAGTCCAATGAACTCAATCTAGACCTACAGGTTTGTCTCCTAGCCGATTCTAGATCCCATGATGGTCAATATTGATTCACCAACTTGACAGGCTCTAGAATCACACAAGAGACATTTCTGGGCCTGTCTAAGAGGGATCGTCTAGATGAGGTTAATAGAAGACTCATCCTAATATGGGTAGCTCCACCGAATGCACTGAGATCCTGGGCTGAATAAAAGTGAGAAATCAGATTAAGCAGCAGTATTCACCCCTCTCCAGCTCTGGATAAGCCCTTCCAGACTCCTGTCCCCATCCCTTCCCTGCCAAATAGACAATATCCTCACACTGTGAGCCCAAATAAACCCTCCATTGCTTAAATTGCTTTTGCTAGATGTTTGGTCACAGTAGCAAGAAAAATAATTAACAACCCTGCAAATGCCTAATCCCCCTTCCACTGTATTACCAGTCTTTTAACAGTTGCCCCTTCCCACCACCAATCAGCACCAACCTCGGAGGGAACATTCCAGAACCAATCTGTAGCCGAAAGGTTGTCAGCCCTTCCTACTTATTCTAAAGCCTGTCACACTATCCGCAGAGAAAGTGCCTGTTATTTCTGGTAAGAACCGGGTGTCACACGAGCTTCCTCTGGAGATGCTGGGAAGGAGCCTTACCAGAGCTTGCAGCCTGACCCCTTTATTTTCAATCCCACTTTCCTTAAAAGGGATTACTCACTGATCAAAGCAGGAAATGGGATTTAAATTGCCATTGATTCTTTGTGGAACGGGGTCTTTCTCTCTGTCTCCATTTTTCTCCCTGTCTTTCTTTCCATTTCTTTGTGCCCTGGGTGAGGGGTATACCCTGGGGAGTTAGAAGTTAGTTTTGTTGAGGATGGAAGTCTAAGGAATTAAGGCGATAAAAGGCAGAGATCTGAATGATGCAGATGGCTTAGTGTAGTTGCTCGCTTTTGGATGTCCTCCTTCCAATTAGTACTGTCTCCCGCCTTAAGGTAAGATTTTAAAGTGGGTAATAAGATCCCTCGAATCCCACTGTTTTGAAAGAATCCATATTCTCTAATTCCCTCTTGCTTTCAGTAATGCTTTCAAGGGATTTCAAAGCCAGAGTTCCGAAAATGCAAGACTCCCTCCCTTCAGCCTGGGAAATAAGTCAAAATAATTGATTCTTCGGGGTCCTTAATTGGTCGGGAATACAAACTGAATCCTCAAAAGACTGAGACCCATTTGTTATATAAATTTTAGGATGAAAAGAGCTGAAGGCAAAGTTAAGATTTGAGTCAGGTGGGAGAAAAATGTCAGAAATGTCTGTGTATGTCTACAGTGGAAATTTTAAATCGAGCCTGGGTGTGTTGGTGGATTACTTTTTGAAGTTCCTGGTGTGTTTAACCTGGACAGTGGGCAGGTTATTGAATACTCTGGTCTTCACCTTCTCTTTTCTGTTGGATTCCACCTTGTGTTGGGAGTCAGCTCTCCAAAGTTCAAGGGTTGGCATTGCATGTGGCCGTTGGGGAGTCTTTCATTCTCCCTGGAGAGGAACTGGCTTTATGAAGAATAGGAAATGTCTGCATCATGTGTATTGTTAGTGTGAGACAAAGTCTGGTCTCAGGTTTGCTCCGTATGCAAAGATGGCATTGAACTCTGATCCTCCTACCTCTGTCTCTACAGCATTGGGATTATAGATGTGTTGAGATTACAGGTATGTGACCGCGGTATCCAGTTCATGCAGTGCTGGACTTCAAACCCAGAGCTTCATGCATACTAAGCAAACAAGCACTCTACTAACATAGCCATATTACCAGCACACACATCCACTTTTAGGTCTAAACAGTGTACTAGATTCAAGTAAAAACCATGTATGCATTTATCCTCATATTCAGCTTTCTGAAATCCAATCATTACAGGGTTGATACGCCGTCATTTGAATTATGGAGAGTTTGAATTTCTAGCATAAAAAAAGAAATCTTTAAGAGGCCTGTTATCTCAGCTGCTCAGGAGGCGGAGGCAGGAAAATAACAAGCATGAGACCCTCTGGGGGTAACTTGGGGAGACCCTGTTGAAAACAAAAGACTAAAATAAAAGTAGAACATGGTTCAATGGTAGACCGCCTTCTAGAATTCATCAGTCGGGGTCTGAGGCATGGCTCAGTGATAGAGCATGGTACCTATTTAACATTTCCCAGTATTGGATGCTGTGCTGACTACTTTTATATCAACTTGACACAGGGTAGAATCATCCGAAAGGGGGGAACATTAATTGAGAAAATGCCTCCATAAGATCCAGCTGTAAGGCATTTTCCTAATTAGGGATTGAGAGGGGAGGGCCCAGCCCATTTTGGGTGCTGCAATCCTTGGGCTGATGATCTTGGCTTCTATCAGAAAGCAGGCTGAGCAAGCCGGGAAGAGCAAGCCGGTATAAAGCACCCCTCCATGGCTTCTGCATCAGCTCCTGCCAACTTCCTGCCCTATTTCAGTTCCCGTCCTGACTTCCTTCCGCGATGGGCTACAAGGTAAAAATGTATGCCAAATAAATACTTTTCTTTGTTTTCTGGCCAGGGTGTTTCATCACAGCAGTAGAAACCCTAAGTGAGACAACTGCCTCCTGAGAATCCCTCAGTGTGGGGCCCGGTGCAGCTCAGTGGTGAGCGCCTGCCTAGAATTACTCAGTGAGGGAATCTGGCATAGCTCAGTAATAGAGCATGTTTAAGGCCTTGGGTTCAAGTCTCACTTCTGCAACTCATAAATAAAGAAATAGCTGGGCACTTATTGTGGTGGCACAAGCCTTTAATCCCAGCACTTAGGAGGCAAAGTCAGGGAGATCTCTGTAAGTGTAGGGCCAGCCTGGTCTACATGCCAAGTTACAGGACAGCTGCGGTACACAGAGAGATCATCTCTTTAAAAGATAGAAAAAAGAAAGAAAAGAATGAAGGAGGGAAGACAGGAAGGAATGAGGGAAGGGAGGGATAAAGGACGGAAGGGGAAGAAAGCATCTATACAGGGGCAGTGGCTTTACTGGGGTCAGATAATATATCATGGGATCAGTTGCAGAACGTATCATTGGTTGCCCTCTCCAAAGAAACCATCCTTTCTGCTAGTGAATTGATCCTGTTCACTGTGATTTGACATGGATTTATGCCACAATGCTGCTCATCAAGATTAAGAAAAGCCTAGCAGAGGAGTTTGAGGATGGCTCCTTGCTCTTAAAGGGACACTCACCAGGGAGAGGTGATCTGTGATGCCTTTCTGTAAGCTGTGAATATGTGTTGCTGCTCTTTGTTAATAGAGAGACTATTTTGGTCTATGGTAAGACAGCTTATAGACAGGTGGGAAATCCAAACAGAAATACAGAAGAAGGACAGGGTCTGAGAGACATGGTTGAGCTGCCCAAGAAGCAAGATGTAAAAAGTGCCAGTAAGCCACTGTCATGTGGTGATACATAGATTCATAGAAATGGGTTAAGATGTAAGATCTAGCTAGCAAGAAGCCTGAGCCATAGATCAAACAGTTTGCAATTAATATAAGTCTCTGTGTGTTTATTTGGACCAAGCAGCAGCAGGACACTGGGAAACTTCTAGCAACAAAGAAGAGCTTTTCCTTGTCCTGGTTTTATATGGATTACATCACTAAGTAGGTGCACAAGGAGAAGATAGCAGGACAAAGAAAGAAGTTATCTTTAGCTGACATTTTTTGAGGAACTTGATGCACATTATAGAATTCCTTTATCTTGAGTTTTCTTATTTTATGCAATAAGATGGTCTGTTATTAACTGAGTGGAATTTTGGTGTCTGTGACTTGAACAGTAGTAGCCCTAGGTGAGAATATCCTGGGGAGTGCCTTAAAGAAATGGAGGAGACACTCAAGGGATTTGAGAGACGAAGGGAGTTCTAGAAAAAGGAAAGTATGTAACTAAAGGGCCCATGGCTTAAAAAAAATTAGTATTAGAAACTAAATGCAGGCCCTCACATATTTTCACTGAGCCACACCCTAGTTCCTCACTGGGGGATTCTAGGCAGGGGCTGTACCACTGAGCCACACCCCAGCCCCTCACTGGGGGGAGTCTAGATTGATATTTTACTTCTGAATAACATTCCAACTCTGTTTTTACATTTTTTTTTTTTACTCTTCTGAGACAAGTCTCCTTACTTTGTCTAGATTGGCCTTGAACTCACCGTAGTTCAGGTCAGCCTTGATCTTGGGACCCGTCTTCTCAGCTTTTCCAAATAACTGGGATGGTAGGCTTGCCTCCGAAGGGCCAGCTTTGTCCACGCTAATCTCTGTTACGGTTTCTGGAGTCTCGTGGCCGAAGCATGTTTCCTTTCTTATTTACGTCTGCTAAATATTAAAAATGTCAATCTTATTCTTTCCCCCTCCATCACCTTTTTTCCTTACCTCTGAATATTCTTTTTTGTTTAAACATTTTGATTTTACAATTATTCATTTGCTTTGTGGATTGGGAGGTGCCAGCAAACTTGCTAGACTTGGCTCTTCCCTTCTACCCTGTAGGTTCTAGGGATAGAGTTTGGCCCATTGGACTGGGCAGCAAGCACGTGACCCACTCGGGAATCTCACCAGCCTCTCTCTCCTCCTGAATTTCCCCTTTTCTGTCTTCTCTTTTTAAATTCCTAAACTGTTTTTTAATTATTTGTTCTTTTTTTTTTCTGAGCAAAGGATTTCCCTGTGTTTTTAACTGCTGTATACATACAGTACAGGAATCTGCTAATCTCTCACAGCTGGAGATCTCCCCCTCCCTTATTAAAATATACCATAGGCTCCATCATGTCCTATCTCTTTTCTAACTATATTCCTAGGCTTCATTAGATGATTTACTGTAGGGTGGTTCCACTTCATCCAGATTCTTCCAAATGCACCTATTTTAGAAGTGGGGCACCCATACCCTTAGGGTTAGAGCCAGGACCAGAGCAATGAAATTATCTGTGTGCATCAGGGATCAAGACAGCCCTTCCACATTTTTCTCACGTACATCAAAAGATTGAGGTGGGGTGGGTTCCAATTAATGAAGGACTATTTATAATATTTCTCAAAAGCCATTCTGTCTTATCCAGAGGGGACTTTTTTTTTTTTTATTAACAAATGAAGTATGCTAAAGACCTCTTTGTGGTCCAAAAGAAAAGAATGGATTATTATTTGAGAGGTGCATATGTTTATGGTGATATGTGTATGCCACTGAAGGCATTATCAAGTCTACAGTTAGTGAGGGATTTCAAAGGTTTATATGAAGACAGAAGATTAGAAGAATAAGAAGTCTGGATTAGGAATCTCCCTTCTTTCTTTGATTTATTTTTATTATATGTGCCTGGATATTTTGTCTGCAAGTATATGCAGGTACCATGTGTGTGCCAGTGATCTCTGTGAGATACCCTGGAGCTGGAGTTAGAGATAGTTGTAAACTTCCAAGTAGTGTTAGGAACAGAACCTAGGTTCTATTCAAGAGCAACTGGCACTTTAAACCACCGAGCCGTGTCTCCAGCCTAAGCCTATCCCATATTTCACATGATATTTATATGCAATTCCCTCTTCATGCTCAGGCCTCAAACTCAGTCAAAGGGAGCTGGGGAGATGAGTACATGTTAAGAACATGTGCTACTCTTGTAGAGAATGCGAGTTCAGTCCCCAGCACCCAAGTTGAGTGGCTCATAAATGCCTGTGATTATTACTCTACTTCATTCTGTACCGTCATCTGGCCTCCAAGGAACCTGCACTCACATAAACAAACCATGTCAAACACAAATAAAAATAAAATCTTCAATCAATAGCTTGCCTGGTAAGGTTTTTTTTTTTTTTTTTTGAATGGGCTGAAATATTAGAAGTACTGATTGCACCAGGATTTTTCTCATTCATAATAGTCAGAATTCTTTTTCATGTTTAGAAAAGGATAAATAGAAGGAATAGTAAAGGTGAGGATGGGGAAGAATGGAAAAACATAATTGTCAAATCTTTCCAAAAAAAATGATGCATTTATTTAGAGATACTTAGATTATGTTCTGAAGCTAGAGCTGGGTTAGTTTTATTTATGACCTTTGTATTCTGCTTTTCTTTCTAGGCATCGGAATTCACACACAATTCAGTTCTCAAGTATTCCTGGCTTCTTCATAGGTAAGAAACTGAAATCTACTTTAAACCCTGACATATAAGTATGGCTCCTGTCCTATTAATTGCTTACTTAACAGAAGAGAGAATCACCTTGAGAGAGTCTTAATTGAGGGATTGCCCAGATCAAATTAGTCTTGGACATTGTCTTGATAGTTAATTGATATAGGAGGGCCCAGCCCACTGTGGGCAACACTATTCCTTAGGCATGTAGTCCTGGTTTTGTAAGGAAGCTAGTTAATAATGAGCTCTCAAAGGAGCCAGAAAACAGCATTATTTCATGGTTTCTGCCCTGACTTCCATCTGTTGTTGTGATAAGATACCTTGACAAAATAGCTTAAAGGAGAGAGAGAGGGAGAGAAAAAAAGAGAGAGAGAGAGGGAAGGAGGGAGAGGGAGAGAGGGGGAGGGAGAGAGAGAGAGAGAGAGGAGGGAGGGGGAGGGGGAGGGAGAGAGAGAGAGAGGAGGGAGGGGGAGGGAGGGGGAGGGAGAGAGAGAGAGAGAGAGAGAGAGAGAGAGAGAGAGAGAGAGAGAGAGAGAGAGAGACTGACTATTTTGGCTCACATGGTGGGGAAGGGGAAGGTTAGGTGTCAGGTGCTTGGTGTAGCTGGTCTCCTTTTAATGACTAAGAAAGAAAGCTGATATCACTTTTTCCCTTTTCTACAGTTCAGAGTCTTGGCTCAGGGAATGATGTTACCTATGGTGGGCAAGCCTTCTTATTTCAGTTAACGTAATAAAGTTGGTCCATCATGTGCTGCTCAGAGTCCCATCTCTTAGGTGACTCTAGATCTCATCAAGTTGACAACTGAGATTAACCGTCACCAGTGGAACCTGGTGTTGGCCAATCGAAGGAAGCATAAATAGGTTCCCATTGGTCATAAGAGGACAGAATTTTGCATATTTCAACTAAAGTTAAATTTGATAGCTGATTGTTTTGCTTGGTGTTATATTTCTTTCCATTCCAGGAGTGAGAAATGGATGAGAAACAATTCACACAGAGGAAAGCATGAAGAATTTTCTTTAAGAATTCCATTTAGGGCTGAGAAGATTGCTTAGTAGGTGTATATCACTTGCCACACAAGTGTGAGATCCTGAGTTTGAATTCTCAGAACCCATGTCAAAGCCAGATATGTAACGTGTCTATGATCCCACTCCTATGGTGAAATGGGAAGCAAGTCAGGAGAGTCCTCTCATCACACACACACACACACACACACACACACACACACACACACACACACACACACCCATCTGTTCAATGGTTATAAATGAGAGCAAGATATTTGTTGTCACAAGGGCATATTACAAAAGACTATTTATTCATATATTTTATAAGGTTTTTGAAGTAGTAGTTCATCATGTAGCTCAGACTGACATTAAAATTACAATTTTTCTGCCTCGGGCGCCCATGTGGTGCTGAGATTCCAGACATCTACCATCATACTCAGGTATAAAAGATTTTACATCGACTTACTACACATCACTACTAGCCAGCTAAGAATGATGTGTGTCTTAGCTTTAACTGTTGTAGAGTCATGTAAGAATGCCCTGATTGAGGAATTGACTAGACCGGACTGGCCTGTAGGTACGTTTTGGGAGGATTTATTGATATTAACTGCTATAGGAGGGTTCAGCCCACTGTGGTCAGTACCATCCCCTAGGCAATTATTCCTAAGATATATAAAAAAGCTAGCCAGGTATGAGCACTGGAGAAAACTGACTACTAGCATTCTCCCATAATTTCAGCTTCCAGTTGCCTTGAGTCCATGCCTTGAGTTCCCTTACTGATAGACTGTGCCATGGAAGTATAAACCAAATTAAAATCTTCTACCCCTAAGCTGATTTTGGTTACAGCATTTTAATCAATAGAAAGGAAGTTAGGGTAGAATAGAAATAAATTTATGATGCAGAATATTGTAATGGAAATTGATTAGCAGTTATATTTCTTTTTAGGACATGGCAGGATTGTGATAGAAATACAACATTCATATTTCTCAATTAAATACACAATGGCTGGTATTTGGGGCCAGCTAATGAGCAGCCTTATAAGTCCAAGGGGCTACCTTCTTTTCAATAGATCTATAATTGACTTGTAAGTATTTGCTTCCTGGTCTTCATTGATTACTTTGTGTGTTGCTGAGAACAACACCTAACAAAAGCAACCTAGGAAAGGGAAGACTTCCCTTGGCTTTCAGTTTCAGGGTACACTCAACCATAGTAGGGAGAGCACGACACTAAGAGTGGGAGGCAGCTGGTCACGTTACATCTGCAGTCAGGAAGCATAGAGTCATGAATGTTGGTGTCCAATTCACGTTCTCCTTTGTGTTTAGACTCAGACCTTATTCATGGAATGACTCTTCCCTCCTCAATTGACCAAGTCCTGAAACCCACTCATAGACATACCCAGAGATCTGTCTATTCAGTGATTACATATCCTATCAACTGTACAGTTAATATTCGCCATCATATAGTCCCGCCTCTCCACATGATTGACATTTAGCTAAGACATCCTCTATCTCATATTCTTCTTGTGCTACAAACAGTGCCTGCATGGGTTAGTTTTCTAATTGCTGTGACAGAATACCCTGCAGAAGAAGCTCAAAGGAGGATGAATTCGTTTTGACTTCACACAGTTTCAGGAAGTAGATTCTATCCCAGTCAAGAGGCATAGCAGCGAGATTGACTCCATGTATAGCTGCCTGTCTGTGAGAAACAGATTTTCACATCATGCTAGATGAAGATTCAGTGGTGGGGAGTAAAAGAGAGGGGTGAAGTACCTCAGTCTTAGTCACTGTTGTATTGCTGTAAAGAGATGCCATGGTCAAGGCAACTCTTATGAAAGAAAGCATTTAATTGGGAGCTGACTTACTGCTTCAAAGGGTGAATACATTGTTACAACAGGGAGCATGGCAGCATACAGGTGGTGTTGGAACAGTAGTTGAGAGCTACACCCTGAAACACAGGCAGCAAACAGAAAGATTCTGGGCTTAGTACAGACTTTTGAAATGTCAGAGGCCATCTTCAGTGACATCCTTCCTCTGATAAGAACACACTCCAACAAGTACACAACTCTTAATCCTTCCCAAATGGTTCATCAACTGGGGACTAAGCATGTAAATGTATACGCCTGTGTGTGCGTGCGTGCGTGCGTGCGTGTGTGTGTGTGTGTGTGTGTGTGTGTGTGTGTGTGTGCACATTCTTACTGGTAAGTCTTGTAAAGGTGCTTTCCACTAAGCCAGATAACTTGAATTTACTCCCAGAGACCTACACAGGTGAGAAGAACCAACTTCGGATAGTCATCCTTCTACCTCGCTGCATGTGTGTGCATATACACAGTAAATACAAACTAATCAATTAACACAAAATGCTAACAACATACATTAATAAAGGAATCGGAGAGCCCAGCCAGCAACAGAAATGGATACCTCCTTCAAGGCATGTGACCAGCAAGCCACATCTACTGACCAGTGTTTCTCAACCCTCCTGATGCTAAGACTCTAATACAGTTCCTCATGTTGTGGTATTCCCAACCATAAAATTATTTTCATTGCTACTTTATTACTATGATTTTGCTACTGATGGATCATAATGTAGATATATGATATGCAGAATATAATTTTACATTGTTACAAATCGACCCAAAGTGGTTGGAACCTTGAGGTTGAGAATTACCCTCTCTTCCCTCTGTCCTTCCCTTCATTACTGTTTCCCCTGAATTTTTTTTTTCCTCTTTCCTCTACAGGTAAATTTCTGCTCTGATGGTATCCCCTTGCACATTTTAAGAATGAGCTCTATCACCCCTAGAAATGTAGCAAAGGAAACATCTTGAATATGTTTTCCTTTGACATTTAGAGATTTGCCTGTATGTGGTCTCCAGTGGATAGATGTGAGCAGCACTGTCTGTGAGACTTTTGCCTGGGGAAACTGAGGAGGCTTTCAATAGATAGGCTGGGTACTGACTTCCTATAATGAGTTCTTTTAAAAGCCCAGCAGATGTGAATAGTGTTTTTTACAGGCTTCTGTTGGTAGAAAAATCAAACAATAGCCTGATTGTTCAGATAGAGCACAGAGGAACATTAATGTCAAGGGGAACACATCAGGATGTTGTTTTTTCATGTAGATAAGGATGCATGTCTTCAAAAGAACTGGGAAATAGGATTCTCTGAAGACCAAAAGCTTTCCATAAGTCAGAACAACTGCAAGCCAATGTTTTGTACAAATGGGCAGGAAGGAAGACCAAGTGAGTAACCATGGAAATGGAAGAGAGCCAAGTGAGTAACCATGGGGATGGAAGGTAAGTCTCAACTTTGACAGGTAACTTTGTTGGTTCCTACTGCCAAATTGGGACTCACTATGTTAACCAGACTGGCCTTGAACTCACAGAGATTCAACTGTCTCTGTCTCCTGAGTATTGAGATGAAACACATGGACCATCATTCCCAGCAATCATTTTTTAATGATTTATTTGTGTGTGTGTGTGTGTTTGTGTGTATACAAGAATGCACATGTGCTCATACTTTGGCTCTTTGGCCCACAGAAGCTGGAAGAGGTTATCAGATCCCTTGAAAATGGAGTTACAAGCAGCTGCGAGCTGTCCATCACAGATGGGTGCTGGGAACTAGACTCAGATCCTCTGTAAAAGCAGTGAACCTCTTAACTGCTGAGCCCTCCTGTGTCAGTTAATCCCGATGGCCAGCAGTTAAATTAACTGAGAAGTACCCAGGGAGTGAGTAAAGTTCACCCAAGGTATGTCTCTGCATGAGTTTTCAGAGACAACTGGGTCATCCCCTAAACAAGGATGAATTGATCCTCGGATTAAAAAGCACGAACAAAGTAATGAGAGGTGATGAGATTATCTTGTCTTGGAGGAGCTGGTGGGGCACAGAGTATATCGTTAGGAGCTATGACTTGTCTTGGCCTGCGGGATGCTTCATCTTCATTGATTGGCCTTAAAAATCACCATAGAAATGCATCTTTGGATATGCCTGTGAGGCCATTTCCAGAAAGACTTAACTGAGAAGAGAAGATGTATGTAACCTGAGTGTGGGCAGCATCATTCCATGGGTCTCAGAGCGAAGGAAAAGGAGAAAGTGAGCTGAGCAGCAGCATCCATCTCTGTTTCCTGACCAGGGATGCAACATGACCGGCTATGAGAAGAAGCATCTGCCACCATCCCCATCATAATGGACTGTCACCCTAAACTGTGAGCCAAAATAATTGTACTTGATCATGGCTGTTGGAGGCCGCTGGCTCCAGCTCCTCAAGGTGGCGCTATTATCTGGTGCTGGCCAACCCGCCTGAGTCAATAGAGAACACATGCGTGCTCTCGCGAGACTGGTTTCTCAGCCTCTTCCGTGGCGTCATGTGGGATACTGAACTGCAACCTATAGGAAGATATTACGTCTAAAGCGGGGGCCGTTTGGTCGACATAAAGCCGGGTGCTTCCTACCTCGTGGTCTTTTTCTCTCTTGCTCCGCCCCGCCGTGCGCACAGACGCCGGCCCAGCTCAAGGGCGCCGGCTCTAGGCCACGTGGCAGATGGCCCGGCCCGGACCACGCCGGGGCCTAGCCTAGCTCCCTCTCCCTCACCCTCTCTCTTTCCCTGCTGGCCCTTTGCCAGCTCTCTCTCTTCCCTCTCCATTTTTCATAAGCTAAATGCTCTCCCCCAAGATACATTAAAGTTGTACTGCAGAAGGATCCTCAGTGTGTGCCGTGTCTTTCCTTGCTGGCGAGAGATAGGCGCGGGACACATGGCAATGGACAAAATTACTTCTTCTCATTCTCTCTCCTTCCTTCCTTCCTTCCTTCCTTCCTTCCTTCCTTCCTTCCTTCCTTCCTTCCTTCCTTCCTTCCTTCCTTCCTTCCTTCCTTCCTTCCTTCCTTCCTTCCTTCCTTCCTTCCTTCCTTCCTTCCTTCCTTTCTTTCCTTGAGACTAGGTCTCGTGGCCTCTCACTATGTACCTGAAGATGACATAGATCTTCTGATTCTTCTATCTCCACCTCCCAAATGCTCAGAATATAGTGCTAGGATTTCAGATATATACCATTGTACCCAGTTTATAGGGTGCTAGGTATGGAACCCAAGGTTTCCTGCATGTAGGCAATCACTCTGCCCATTGGCCACATACCCAGCCCATATTCCTTGTTTGCACAGATGTCTATCATGAGATTTGGTTGAATGCAGACTCATCCCTTAGTATCTGTGGTAGATTAGTTCCAGAACATTCCTCCATATCGGCACCAAAGCCTATGCAGGCTCAAGCCAATGGTATATAATAGTGTGGTATTTTTTATAGAGCTTAAATGTAGTTTCCCATGTATTTTACATTATCCCTAGATAAGTTATAATACTAATATAGTAGGACTATTGTGAGGGTAGTTGTTAAATGGCAATATGATGAGGGTCAAAGTCTGTGGAGGTTCCATGGAGGTGTGACACTTGACAGACATACTCCACCCACTGTTGATTGGATCCATAGGAGGTGGACTGGAATCTGTGAATGGGGAGTCCATGAATATAGAAGGTCAATAGTGTATCTTTTCCTTTCAAGACACCAGGCTGAAGAGTCTTGTCTCCATATTTACCTATTTCCCAAGTTATAAACTAAGGGGATATGATGGGCTGCCTATAGGTTACTTATGCTTCTGGGTCAAAGTGAGATGTAACACTGTTTAAGTCGGGGTCTGGTTATGGAGGCCAGGCTGATCTGGAATTCCTGATCCTCCTGTCTCAGCCTTCTGAGTGCTGGGATCACGGGCCTGTGCGCCATGCCTAGTAACATGATACACACTTGCATTTCTTTAACTGAGACGATTCCAAAGGCTCTGCCCTTTTCAGGGGGAAATCCTACCACACATGATACACTGGAGAGTCAGGAATAAGGAATAGCGTGGATAGTTGCCACAGTAACAGCCATGCATAAGTATTCATCACTACACATTAAACATGCGGCCTTGAAGTTGGAAAGGGTATCGGAAGGGATCCATGGAGAGAGGTTTAATATGATCAAAATACATTGTATGCATATATGAAATTCTCAGATTATAACTAAAATTTTTATATTAAAAATTTGCAGTCTCTATTAACAAATTTTATTCTGACTCTCTTAAATGAGTCCTTTGATAAGTGATGTATGTGTGTATGTGTGTGTGTGGTGCATGAGGTGTATGTGCAGGTACATATGTGTGAGATACGTGTGTTTGTGTAGTGCATGTGTAGAAGTATATTAATATATGTGCACATGTGTATGACATGTGTGTGTGTGCATGTGTGTGGTGCATATGTAAGTATATGTGGTATGTGTACATGTGCATATATATGTGATACATTTGTGTGTGATGCATGTGTAAGGATATGTAGTATAGATGCATATGTGTATGACACATATGCTTCTGTGTGTATGCATGTGTGGTTCACATATAAGTGTATGTGGTGTGTGTGCATGTGCGTATGTGTTAGAGACATTACATGTGTGGTGCATGTGTAAGCATAGGTAGTGTATGCATGTTTGCATTGAGGTATATGTATCCAGACACCATCACTTACCATTCCACAGGTGCCATCCACTTTGTTTTTTGAAATAAGGTCTCTCACTGGTCTGGAACTTGCCTAGCAGCTGAGGCTGACTGGCCAGTGAGTCCAGGACCACTCTTGTCTCTTCCCTGATAATGCTGTAAATAAAGCATACACCACCACACATGGCTTCTGCGGGATCTAACTCAGATCTTCACGCTCGGCTGGCAAGCACTCTGCTGACTGAGCCAGTTCCCCAAACTCCCGAGAAAGCCTTCAGCTGACAGCAAAGTCGAGGCACAGGGAGGATAAAAGCCGTTAAGGTCTGAGTAGTACTGGAGTTGAGAGTTTTAACCTTGCCTCTTACCCCTTATCATTGACTGTCTCTTAATGGACAGCTCTTGATTGAAAAGCACATTTTCTGTAGTTCACTGGGGTGCCCAAATATTAGTTTTTTCTACCTGCAAGAGAGTAGTGAGGATCAGTATAGGTCAAACACTAGGGGCAGGTTGGTAGGGCCAACAACGAAAGTATGCATTGTGCTGACTTGGTAGAGCCAAAGGGATTGGCTGTTTATCACAAAGCTCCAGCCTTGGGTGAGATGTTTCAGAACCTCTGAGACGGAAGACAGAGGCCAGCTTCGCATGTGGAGGTGACGATGTCATTAATATCAGAGGCTCTCAGGAGTAAGTCCCAGTCATCCAGGTGACACTGGCAGGTGGCTGCGCTAGCATTTACACTCAGAGACCCCTTCATGCCTCATGAACCTGTTGCATTCTGTTTTGCTTCTGGTAATTGAGCTGCCTGACCTCTGTGGGAGCCTTCCTGTTCCTTCTCTGAGAAGGAGAATTGATTTGTCAAGCATACATCCACATTTCTTCACCAGGGCAGATTCATTCTGTCTGCGAGCCACACATCATGCTTTCAAAGTCCAGCTCTGAAGCCTGACATGGGTGAAGCCGGAACTCTCTGCTTCTCTTTTTGACAGATCCAAAATGTCAAGATGTAAGAGAGTTATTTATTTACTTAACGGATATGTGACTATACTAGGTATATCTATCAGACAGAATCAAGTGGGTCTCGAACCCCCATTGGCATCTGGGAACCCCAAGATAAAATAGCCATTTTCTAAAGACTGTTATGATTTGAATGAGAAATATTGCTCATAGCCACACACACACACACACACACACACACACACACAGGAATATATATGTGTGTGTGCAAGTATGTATGTATATACACACATTATATGAATACCCACATTGGTCCCCAGCCAGTGGTACTATTGGGAGCTGACCCTGAGGCTTCATAGTCTGTCCTTACCTCCTGCTTTCCCTCTGTTTCTGGATTGTTAATGCAATGCAGCTGCCTAGTCTACTGTTCCCCCAAGCCTACTTTCCTCAATATGGTAGACTGTATCCTTCTGAAACAATGAACCGAAGATAAACCCTTTTCTCTTAACTAGTTTTGGTCAGGCATTTTAAACAGCACTGTGTAAAATAAATTAAGATAAGACTAGAGCCAAGTTTAAAATCCTGGGTGGGCCGTCAAGGGCAGTGGTTCTTAACCTATAGGTCACAACTTCCCCTGCCCCCAAGTCAATTTGTAATCTTGAAACTACATCCTGCCTAGCAAGTGTTTACACTACAATTCAAAAGGTAGCAATATGACAGTTACAGCAAAATTATAATTATGAAGAAGCAATGAAAATAATTTTATGGTTGGGGGGGTCACCACAAGACTAAAGGGCTGTCGTGTCAGGAAGGTTGAGAACTACTGCTCTCGAGGATCTCCATGGCCCCAAACATCAATGAATATATAATATCATGGTACACAGGGCAAACCCCCAAATCCCATCTCATTGACACAAGTTCAAGAAAACAAAGGTATGTCTGGTATTTTTAAAAGCTGAATGAAAAGGAAAAACATGGAAAAAGAATTTCTACTGTCAGAAGTGACTCTTAATGAACTGCCACAGACCAAACATCCTGTTTTAAGAGAGAGACCTCAGTGAGGAGGTGGGAACCACTTCCCACACTTGAGAGATGAGGAGGTTGAGGCCCAGAGAGGCACGGTCACATTTCTGGAAATGAAAGAACTAGGTTGTTCCAGGAACTTTTCTGTCGTGCTAAAATACCCTGGTGACACACAGCTTAAAGCACAAATAATGTTAGTTCACAATTCTATGTTACAGTCCATCACTGCAGAGAAGTAACGGAGGCATGGACCTAAGATGGCTGGTCATGCCACATCCACAGTCAGGAACAGAGAGAGATGAGTGCGTTCAGAACTCACTGGTCTCTACACTCTTCAGTTCAGAGCCCAATCACAGTGCCAGTCACAGTGGGCTGAGTCTACTCACATCGGTGAACAAAACGTGCTCACCGACCAACCTGATCTAGATAGTTCATTTGAGACTCTCTTCTTGGGTGATTCTAGGTTGAGTCAAGTGAATAGTTAAAACTGACTGGCATGTGGGTCCATCTCAGACCCAGGTCAGTGCCCAGGTCAAGAAACAGAGCATCGTGTTAGGGGACTTACTGCTTGTGCAGAGCACCCAGGTTGGGCTCCCAGCATCCCCATCCGGCAGTCTATAGTTCCCTGTATCTTCAATTCCCGAGGATCCAACACCTTCTTCTGGCCTCCATGGGCCCTGCACACATATGATGTGCATATGGACAAGCATTCACACTTGTATACATACATTTAAAAGTAAATTAACTAATTAAAAAAAAGGAGTCAGCATTACCAGCACTTTCTTAGTAGACCATGTCTTACAACCTCATCCTTAAGACATATCTCCTAAATATTCTGATTACCGGTGATTTTTCACTTTATTTTTGGTTGTGGGTATGCATAAGTGTGTATGGAGGGGACTAATGTGCATGTACGTTGTATGTATGTGGAAGTCAGAGGTCAACTTTAAGTGTCATTGCTAATGTACATACATGTGTGCCCACCTGCACATGTAAAGAGTACACACAAAAGCTCAGGCGATAATACCCTCTCATGTCAGAGATGGTAGATATTGCTGGCGCTAGAGTTACATGTGGTCCCGAGTCATCCAGTGTGTTAGTGGGAACTGAACTCAGGCCCTCTGCAGGAGCCATGCACGCTCTTAACCTCCGAACCATCTCCCCAGGCCCCTGCTTTGCTTTCTAAGATAGAATCTCTCATTGGCCTAGAGATTCTAGCAAGCGAGGCTGGCTGGCCAGCCAGCTCCAGATATCTGTTTGTCTCAGGACTGGTATAACAAGCACACTCTGGCGCACCCAGGTTTTTGTTTGTTAGGTGTGTTCTGGTGGGCTGTCCTCAGGTTCTCACAGTTGCATGGTAAGCACTTTATGGACTGAGCTGTATGTTTCCAGGTTTAACAGCTTTGCTCTGTTCCTGTTCCCCTTCTGCTTCTTTTTCTAATAAGTACTCCTTCCCACGTAACAGTTCTCAGTCAGTGGGGATGGTTTCCCCTTCCTAGCCTAATGACTTATCACAGCCAATACACTCGCTATTGTACTTCAGAGGCAATCAGAGGTAAGCTATGCTCACCTTTGAGAGGCGTGTTCCTTTGGATCCCTTGGAGAACTTAATACCCAGATGGAATGTGGCATCCAGGGAAATTATTAAGGAGAGTGTCTATAAAGGATAATGGTGAGGATGAACAGGGCCAGGAATGCCATCACACTGCAATGCTAGCTGGGCTTCTATAAAATGAGAGGAGAGTCCAATGGGCAGGTGAGTCTGCAGCCACCCCACCCCAGATTTTCTCAGTGTCTCTGCATGGGTGGGTGCCTAGTAAAAGCAGAGGTTTGAATTGGACACCCGGTTTATTCTCAGTGACTGTTTGTTGGTATGCAGTCTGGTGGAGCATATCCTCAGAGCCGATGTCCCAAGGGCTTGACATTGGAGTGGGGTATGTGGGCCTTGTCCTGACCGGTTCTTGTAGGTAGAGATGTGGGTGATGTACCTTCATGACCCACTATTATGGTTTAGATCTGACATCCCCTCCACAGGCTCATCTGTGGGAAGCCTTACTCTCTGGCTGGTGGCACTGTTTGGGAGAGGATGTAGGACCCTTTAGGTGGGAGGTACAGTTGGTGTAGGGTAGTCTCAGGAAGTTAGACTTTTAAGAAGCTACCTGCCTCTTATCAGCTATACAATATGACCAGCTGCATGCTTCTACCTTTAAAAATACAACGGCCGTGCCATCCCCACAGTGATAGCCTGTATCTTTTAAACATCTGAGACAAAATAAACTTCTCCTTCCTTAAGTTATTCCTGCCAAGTACCCGTTGGCATTTTTTTTTTTCCTCAGCCAAGTGCGTTGGCTTCTTTCATTGAGTTAGTGTTATTACCAAAGTCAGACAGTGGAGCGTTCAACTGACCTGGGTTTGAGATGTATCTCATTCTTCCATTTCTCAGCATCATGATTGCAGTTCCCCACTAGGTCCGTTTGGAATAACTTTCAGGAAGGGACTCTATGTAACAGGAAGTCAGTTTTCTTTTGCTCTGGTTTGAATGCCCTCCATGGAAACTTGGGCTGAAATAGAATAATCCCCTTGTGGAGTACTAAGCCATGGGACCAAGAAGTAGCATGAAGAGATGATTAAGGGCTGGGCAGTCAGCTTAGCTGGAGAGGTGCTTTCCTAGCATGCTCAAGACCCCTGAGTCCCATCCCCAGCACAGCATGAAAGCAAGGGTGGTGTTTAGATGTTTGATTGACTCAATTTAGAATAAACTGGGGAGGGAGTTTCAATGAGAGATTGTCTAGATCAGGTTGGCTTTGTAGGGCATGTCTGCGGGCAAATTATTCTGATCATGTTGATATATGTCCACTTTGGGTGGTGTCATTCCCCTGTAAAGAAAGATACCTGACTACTAAAACAAACAAACAAAACCAGAAATAAAGAGAAAAAGAAAGAAAGAAAGCTAAGTACCAAAGTACATACACCTATTTATGGCTCTCAGCTCTTGATTGTAGATATGATGTGACAAGTTATTTCAAGTACCTGCCTCATTGACCTCCCAGCACTGATGGATTGTATCCCAAATAAAGCTTTTCGCCCTTATCAAGGCATCTGGCATGGTATATCCATGACACCTCACCTTTTGGGAGGTAGAGGCAGGGAGATCAGAACTTCAGGGTAATTCTCAGCTCCATAATGAACTTAAGACCAGTTCTGGGCCTCATTCACCCTTAGATCATAGTTCTCACATTTGTTTGCCCTTCCCCCTCTGACCTTCCTCATCTTGCATGCAAGTAAAAATGTGACATATGCTACTGTGTTAAATGCAATGAAGAGATCTAAGTCAAGCTTGATTTTGAAATGTACTTGAGGAGCCTAGTATAAGTTAAGACATTTTCTACCGCAAGGCATAAACAACCCCTTCTACTTGTTTTTAAGACCTCTATTAACTTGATAATAAAGAGAATGTATTTCCCTCCAATGTAGAATGTTGTGCCAAAAGCCGATTCCATGTAGTCAGCACTTACAGTTTTGTATCGAAGGAATTTCATATGCTTAAAAAGTAGAGTCTAGGGAAGTGGCTGAATAGGTAAAGTGTTCACTACACAGGCATGAGGACCTGAGTGAAAAATCCCCAGAACCTACATAAAACCAGGTATAATAGTGCACATCTGTAATCCCAGAACTCCTATAGCAGGGTAGGAAACAGACGGATAAAGCCTTGGAAGTTCTCAGGCTAGCTGGCCTGGTATTGACACATGTATGTAGTGGCATGCACACCTACTCAGCCACCCACCTACACACACCTACACACACACACATACACAGTGTTTTTAAATTTTCCATGCATGCATGCCCATGTGTGTGTAGGTGCATGCATTTGTGAAGGGTCTGGAGATAAATCAAGAGTTAAGATCCTTAGGAACCAAATGGCTTATTTTGTAAGATAGGGTTCCTTGCTGGCCTAGGGTTTACCAGTTACACTAGACTGGCTGCCTGCAAGCCACAGAGATCCATCTGGCTTTGCCTCTCAGGTGCTGGGATTATAAGTGTGAGTCACCACACTTGACATTTTATGTGGGTGTTAGGAAGGGAACTCAGACCTTCCTGTTTTACAAGGGAGGCATTTAACCAATTGAAACATCTTCCCAGCCCATAAACTAAACTAAACAAAACATGGTGGTCTTCATTCGTTATGAGTTTGATAACCATTCTGTCTCTATAAGTCAATTACCTCAGGGAATTTGTTATAGTCAGGTGAATCTGACTGTGACAGAGCATATGCACCTAAATTTAGCGTTGAGTAGGGACAAGTGAGCATGAAAATGATTTCTTGCAACAAAAGTTACAGTTCAGGGGTTGGGAGGATTTGGCTGGTGCTTAAGAGCACTGATTGCTCTTTAAGAAGACAGCTCTCAGCATCCACATCAGGCGGTTTACAAACAAACACACACACACACACACACACACACACACACACACACACACACACAAACACACACACACAGACTAAATATTTGAGTTTCACATCCTGTTCTGAGACAACTGTGAATGTCTTCATTTCTTCCAGGTTACACAACTGTAACCATCCTCTACCTGAGATTCCGATGGGATCCCAAGAGCTGCTGGCTATATCGAAGGCTACTCTACTTGTCCAATGCTTACTCCATTTCCCGAGTTCTCAGACTTTCTTTTTAACACTAAGACGAAGAGCAATTACTGCCTCCCTGAACTTCTCAGTGCCCATTTAATCTGCCCTGTTTTGCTCCTGACATTTCCAGTAATTCAACTCGGACGTTCCCTCAGGATATAGCAACCGCAGCCTGCTTGGAAGCAATCACCAATGGTAGAGGTCTATTTACCCTGTGCTCAGAGCACTCCAGCATCTGGTCTCGACTCTGTGAAATGACACTTGAAAGAAGAGCTGTCTACAATGTGCCTCTCCTACATTTCTCTTCTTGGTGCCTGACCAAAAGGGCAGCTATAGCTAATTCAGAAATGAGTAGTTAGAAACAGCCCACAGGACAGAGAGATGTGAGTTTAAAAGTGTATTTTATTATATGTGTATATGTGTGTGACTGGGTATATGTATATGTGCACTGAATGCTCGCAAGTGCCCTTTGAAGCCAGAGGATGATGTCAGATCCCTTAGAACTGATAATACAGGTAGTTGTGAATCTCCCATCATAGATTCTGTGAACTGAACTCGAGCCTTGTACAAAGAGCAGCAAATGTTAACTACTGAGCCCTTCTTTCAGCCGGCACACTTGATTTTAAAACCCTACAGATATCCATCTTCTTTTCATTCGCCAAGTACAGACTTTGTGTCAGGCAGCCCTTAAGGACTCAGCGGGCATTATATAGATGGATGCTCACAGCACAGCTGTGAATCACAGGAGGTGAAACCATAGCTCTCATCTGATAGATGACGACCTAACACAGAGAGGTGTCACATAGCGTGAGGGTCCATCTTGATCGTCGACTTGATTGAACGGAGAGATGTGGGGAACGAGGACCCACACATCATAATAATGTATTTGAGAGACTCCGAGTCATGAAAGCTAGGCATTTTATTTTTGTTTTTGCAGAACCGGCCTAAAGAAAATGCACCACAGGAGCTCAAAGAGCAATTTTTATAGCCTTGGAAGCACGTTCCCTTCCTCATTTCCTCACTGGATGAGTGCTCAGGAGGGGACACTCTTCCGTGTACATTGCCTGAGGTTAATACTTTCCTATAGGCATTATATTATGGTCCTGTTCCTTTAAGACAAGAGGCTTCCTGCCAGAAGAACCAGCCCGAACTGACAATCCCTGCTGGGAACATCACAGGCTGGTCCAGTCAGAAAATAAAGCAAACTCCATACTAGACAATGGAGACTCAATTGTACCTTTCTTGCAATCTAGACCACTAATAGACTAGAGCAAAGATACAGAGGGAGAACTAACTTTATCTCTGTGATCCTCAGATCATTTACTTCATTGTCTGTGTATTATACTAGAATACCCTGCCTGGGTAACATTCTATGAGTAAGGCCTTGCCTTTGTCCCTGACATCCTGTCTTTAGAGGCCCTCTGGGTTGGCTTCCTCTTAAACCCAAGCTACTTGAGATTTATACTTCTTTTATCCTGAGATAAGTCTTTGTTGAACTTAAAGCTGTAGAAGGTGCTTGTATGTTGAAAATATAAAATAAATAACATGCTGTTTCTTGTGAGGGATGCTTTAGATATTTGTAAGGGAGTTTGTGTCTGGTATTTCAAGGGATAGTTAGATTATGAGGGCAGTGAGTTTATTAATAGATGAAGATGTTGATGGACTCAGGGTATATGATGGCGCTATTGAGGAGAGAAGCTAGTAGCAGGGCCTCAGTAGAGGAAGTAGGTCACCAGAGAGATGTGTTCTTGGAAGCAATATTTTGCCCTAGACCCTTTCTGTAGCCACTTCCTCTGCTTCCTATCTGCTATGATGTGAGCTTTTCTGCTCCACCATAGCCTCCCTACCGTGATCGACTACATTTTCTGAAACCCTGAGACCAAATAAAGCATCTTCTAAGCTGATTTTCCAGGGTTTTCAGTCAGTGATACAAAGTATGAGTCATATTCCCAGCTATTAAATAAGGCATTAGTGGTTCATATTTTTCTCCGACCCCAAAACAATATGCACATATAATATATAATTGCCTATTATATATCAAGTATATTATTACATATAATAATATGTCTATATATTTGAGATAGGGTATCGCTATGTGGCCATGACTAACCTGGAATGTAAGTATGTGGTCTAGGCTAGCCTACGACTCACAGAGATCCTCTTGCTTCCACCATCCACGTGCTGGGATGAAAGGTATATGCCACCATGCTCAAAAATGCTTATTTTCTTAAGCTAGAATTGTTAGAAAGTATGAATAGGGGTTGGTACCTTTATTTTCTAAATGAATATGGCCATTTTCTCCCAATTAAGAGACACATAAATAATTTGGTAATGTATTTTAGGGGGAGGCTGATAAGGGAAGAGAGGAAAAGAAAATGAGGATGAGGAGAAAGAGGAGATGATGAAGAAGAAGCAGAAAAAGAAGAGGAGGAGACATTTATCAAGCTTATCACTATATACAACGATTCAGAGGAGACAGGGTTTCATATTAAACTTTGATAATCATAGAGCCAGTGTGTGCAGATTAGGATAGCATGACTGTAGCGTGCTCATTCCTAAACGGGGGCATCAGCCTCTCACTGCCTTTTCTAAGGCTAAGGGAACTTTACAGAGAAGAAAGTGGGAAAATTGTTAGAGCCAGAGGTTGTGGAGGAGTGCTGTGAGGCATGTCCCCTGAACATGACATGGCTTGCTGTGCTCATGAGCCCACAGCAGCTGTGGTTGCCTGCACAAGATGAGGCCAGTCAAAACTCCAGTATAGGTGAGGTGGTTTTATGAACCTTACCCCTAGCTGAGGAATTGTTGCCAGTTGAAAGCTGCCGGGATAGGGAGAGTCAAATCTTTTAAAGGATGAACCTACTGGTAGGTTGCCCATGTTCCAGGATGGCTCTAAACCCATGCTCTTCTAGACATCATTAATTTGACCCAGTGGGTTGTTAAGGGAGGGCATGAAGTTGGGGTATAACCTTGGAAGAGTGTTCATACATTATATGAATTTATAAAATTCTCAATGTGTGTGTTAAAAATGACTTCAGAGCTGGTGTGATGGCTCAGCAGTTAAGGGCATTGGCTCCCAGCATTCATATCAGGGGCTCACTACCACATGTGACTCCTGAACACATGTGGTGCACACACACACACACACACACACACACACACACACACTAAAAATAACAAGTTGTTTGACAGCATGATTTTAGTCTGAAAACATCTTTTTGATAATTGTGTCTATGAAGTTTCACAGTCGATGTCATACAGAGCGAGTGAGCTAGAGCCACAAAAGAGTGTGTGGGAGCATTTTAACTGGGTTGATAACTGGAGCATCCATAAATGGAACTGTCACCTCAGCATACCCTTTTAACTCCAGGAAGCCCTCCTCACTGCCTGCCCCCATGAAATAGCTCAGTTGTTTTATTTAAATTTTATACCTGTGTGACAAATTGTCCCAATTTTAGCAGTTTAAAGCTACAGCCATTTATCATCTTGAAGTATGTTAGGTCAGACATCTGAGTGTGCTTGGCTGGGTTCTCCACTTAGTGTTTTACAAGGTAGAAATCAAGATGTTAGCAGGGCTGGGAACACATGTGGAAGGTATAAGAGAATTCGCTTTTGGCCCGTCTAGACCATGTCTTGAATTTCCAGTGTGAGTAGGTTTAGAGTTCTCCTCTCTTTCCCGGCTGTTGGTTGGAGTACTTCTCCACACTCGTAGAGGATCTTTTTGTGGGGGGGGGGGGGAGCTTTGCACATAGCTCCTCATCTCCAAAGCCAGCACCACCACATACTGTTTGCTTTTTGCTTCAAGCCTCACTGACTTCCTCTTTTGCTTCAAGTCACTGATAACTCCTGTGTTTAAGAACTCGCTGACTTGGCCAGGCCACAGCGATTACCTCCATATTTGAAGGTTAAACTTAGTTGGGACTTTGATGACGTCATAAGTTCTCATCTCAGCAGCCCCCAGATGACTATGTAATTCAATAACCGAGGGGCAAGATCTTAGGGCGTCGTCTTTAGAAGTGCCTACCTCAGTTGCCTTCTGACATGATGACATTCTTTTTGTCACATTTAGTCACATCAGGGCGGACAACTGACCCAAGTAGGCCAATTAGTGTATTTCTTCAGATATCTGAAGTAACTCTTATCTAAGGAGGTTGGTGGTGGTGGGGCTCTTTTCTAATCAATGAGGAGCATTTTAAAACAACAAAAAAAGTGTGTGTGTGTGTGTGTATTGAAAAGCAGTGTCAGGGCTGGAATGATAGGTCAGTAGTTTAAGTGCTTACCCGGCAAACATGAAGATCTAAACTCATTTCCCAGAACCCACATTTAAAAAGCCAGGTATGGTGGTGCATCCTTCGGACTCACTGGCCAGCCAGCCTACCCTACTTGTTTAGTTTCATGCCAATGAGATTCTGTTTTTAAAAAGACAAGGTATATAGTGCTTAAAGAGTGTCACCAGAAACTGTCCTCTTGCCTACACCCCTACACCACACATACACACACACACACACACACACACACACACACACACACACACACACACACACAGAGTCTTGAGACTGAAATATTAGAACCAAAAGAATGAATCCAGTTAGGGGACATATTCGGGTGACCTGAAACACATACTGTGACTCTTTTTAAAAGATTTATTCATGTATAAATGTATATGGGTACCCACAGTGACAAGAATATGGTGTCATATCACCTGGTATTCATCTAGCTTTGTTCTTTACTTACGTTTTATAACAGTCTAGGACTTTTGCTAATGGGATGGTGAAGACAATATTTAATATGTGCCTTTCCTTCTCAGAGGATCTTTTCAACAACACACCCAGAAGTGTGTCTCCTACATGATTCTGAATCTAGTCACATTATCAGTGAAAGTTAACCATTTCAAGGTTATAAACTGAGAGGCAGAGAAGCTCTAATACAAATCAGGAATAAGACCATTGTTAACTGTGGTAGTGTGAATGTAATTGGCCCCATAATTTCATAGAGAGCGGCACTATTAGGAGATGTGGCTTTGTTGGAGTGGGTATGGTCTTGTTGGAGGAAGTGTGTCACTACGGGGGTGGGCTTTGAGGTTTACTATGCTTAGGATACTACCCAGTGTCTCAGTCAACTTCCTATTGCCTGCAGGATGGATGACTCTCAGCTACTCCCCCATATCAGATGTGCCTGCACATCACCATCATTATGATAATGGACTGAACTTCTCACACTGTATGTGAGACATCCCAATTAAATGTTTTCTTTATAAGAGTTGCTGTGCTCATGGTGTCTCTTCACAGCAATAGAAACCTTAACTGAGAGGTTAACTAAGGTCAGTTTGTAATCACAGATGTGTTTGTGGAGATGTGAGTTCCCTGTGGAAGGTAGAGAGCTGGATATCTAGTGGGCAGGTGAGAATGTTAGCTGAAACTCAGGTGAAGGGAGTTTGCATGTCTGGCTTGGTTATGGCCAGAGTATCTGTGACTAATGGGTGGGATAGTTTGTTTCCTGGAGTTAATATGCTGGGGCATTAAGTTCTTGTTAACAGTATTAGAAGGTGGCGGGTCTTTATGAAGTGGGATCTATTGAGTTACTTTGTACCTTGGGGGGCGGTTCACACTCTTAGAAAGGATTCCTGCTGATCTGCCATGACTGGATTAAGTCTCAGAGGATGGGAACAAAGATGAGTTGTTGTAAAATGAGTTTGGCTTTCTTGATTTTTCTTTTATTTTCTCCCTTACCATGTGAACTTTCTTGCACACACACACACACACACACACACACACACACACACACACACACACTCTAGTCATTTGTGCCTGCCCACATTGAGGTCTTCACATTAACCAAAGCTGATAGGAGCCTCAAAATGCTAAATTCAAAATGTGCCTTAAAGAAAAGTAATCAGCCTCCTTTATTCCATTTTACAACACAAAATGAATTAACACAGGGATTTAAGTTGGAGTTACCCAAGCTATAAGCAAAGCAGGATGTTTTCTGTATAGTTCTGGAATGAAGAAGGAGCCTGAGGAAGGGCCCGGGAAAGCAGAGAACCAGAAGAGAGATCATTTTACTGAGTTTGAAAAATACTGACATAATGTATTTTGTATTGACTAACTTTCTGCTACTGCCTCTATCTTACAGACACATAATATTTTTCCTTATTTTAATTGTGTTAAAATGTACATAACATAAAACTCACCCTATCAATCTTTTTCTAAGTGTGTTGTTTGGTCATAGTAAGTGTGTTCACATCGTTGAGCAACCATCACCACCATCCATCTCCAGAACGTTCCACGTGCAAAACTGAAATTGGAACTGAGTAACTAGCTTCATGCTCATCTCTCCTCTGCCACTGGAAAGTGCTATCATTTGATTTTCTGTCTCTGTGAAACTGAGTACTCCAGGTGCCCACACCTCAGTGGGATTATGTGGATCTATCTTAGTCTGGACTGATTTGTGTTGTCTCAATTGTGACAATGTGTTCAGGTGTTATTCTTCATTTGTGGCCACATAATTATGTACATCGCAAGTTTTGTCCCTACAACAGAAATTCACCTGTTTTTCTCATGGAAAGTGAGAATACTCAAATTGGAAGAGATTGAACCCATGATGGCCACTTAATCTGCTTAGAAAATGGGGTATTATTTCCTCTGATAAATCCATTCCCACTACAGTGATTCAGTACCTGGGAAATAATCAGCTTCTCAAGGGGCTCCAAGTGAACATTGGCAGCTTCCTGGAGTTGTGTGTGTGTGTGTGTGTGTGTGTGTGTGTGTGTGTGTGTGTGTGTGTGTGCACATTTTGTGTCACAGAAGCAAGGAGAGGGTGATAAATGCTCTAGAGCTGGAGTTACTAGCTACGGGAGACGGTGAACTATCCATCATAGGTATTGAAGACCTAACTCAGGTCTGTGCAACGACAGCTCTTAACTAGTGGGCCATTACTCCAACCCCAACTTGGTATTTAAAATAAAAGAACAAAATAATGTTAATCATTCAAGGTTCGTGGGCTGCCCTCTGTTTGCTTCCTCTTCCGTTGTCTGTGTAGGTGGAGGTGTGTATATATACATGCATGTTTTGCACATGTATGGACAGGCCCATTTTTATGTGGGTGCATGCCCATGTGTGTGCATTGGTGTGGAGGCTTAAGATTGATGTCAGTGATCATCCTTGATCACTCTTGCACCTTATTCATCGAGGTTGGCCCTCTCAGTCAGATTCAGAGCTCATTGATAGGATTCGTCCAGCTTGTTCTACAGATCCACCACCTCCAGCTTATGAGGCTGGAGTTACAGACAGTCTACTATGACTATTTGGCATTCACATTGTTTTCCGGGACTCTGAACTTACGCTTTAGAAGCAAGTGCCTAGCTACCAAGCTCTTTCCCTAGGCCCTATCTGTTTGTTTCCTAATATGCAAGGACCACACTTCAAAAACTATATTTATTCAACTATCTCCCTGTATACTGATGTAAAGGACTAAAAGTCATTTAACATTCTAGGCTGGCCTGCTCTTTACATGGGTGCTGGGGACTGAACTCTGGTTCTCATGCTTTGGTGGTAAGCAATTACCCCCCTCAGCCACCTCCCCAGTCCCTGGTTGCTAATGTTTTGATGCTCCATTCCAGTACCCACTCCGGTCTCCAGCAATCTGTACACTTGGCCCCGGTTCCTCTGGATCCATGCAGAGATGCCTGCAATTTAGCACAATGTTTTTTTGGCTTCCATTGGAAGAACAAGATAAGAAGCGGCCAGCGGGAGAGCATTGCTGTGCTTTTTTGGTAAAGTGATTCTCTGCTCAGTTCAAGGGCTGCATTATTTTTAGTTCCTATTATTCCAATGAGCTCCTAATTGGTCACTGTGCCTTGATTCTTGTCTCCTCCCCACCCCCACCCCCATTTTCCACACTGAGTAATCATTCTAATCTTTCTAAAATGCACATTTCATCACATGAAGCCTCCTGATTGCAATGCTTTAAAAGTTCTCTCTTAGCTATGGGAAATATTCCAAGCTCTGGGCTTTGCTCCATAACCTACAAGTTCTGCTATGGCCTGGCCCTGGCTCATTTCCCCAGCATGTTCCCTTCCACTCTGCACTGCAGACTGAACTTCCCCACACATGCTGTACATTTCCCATCCTCCATTGCCTCCCACCTGTTCTTCCTTCTGCTTCTTTTCCCCCGTTTGCCTAATCCTATGCTGCTTTGAAGTTCTACTGGAGTAGATCTCATCCCGGGAGAATATTCTTCCCCCTCCCTGCTATGGCCCCTCCCTCCCTGAGTTCTCCTAGATTTCTCATGATGCTCTCATGGGCTCAGATAAGCCCCTTGCATTTCTTGAGACAAGGGATTCAGACTAAATACGAAGTTAGCCATTCTCTGACTAGGCTGGCTAGTTAGTGAACTCTCAGGACCCACCTGTCTCTAATGCCCAATGCTGCAATTACAGGTACTTGCAGCTATTCTTGGCTTTTTGTGCAGGTCTTAGAATGTTTATCATGCCCGTGTCTGTTAGCTTTTGCACCCTCCTATATGCTGTAAGTGTGGGATAGAGTGGATTACTGTGCATCCTATATCTAGAACAAGCTTTGCCTGGTCTTCTGGTGTTATAGTTTGGAGATAGAATGTTCCAGATGGTCTATGTGTTAAAACGTTGGCCTTCAGCTGGAGAGATAGCTCAGTTGGTAAAAGTAATTGTAGAGCCATTGAGAAGACCCAAGTTCAATCCCCTAGGGCCCATACAAAAAGCTGAGCATGGGAATTACACACTTGTAAACCTGGTGATGGGAGGTGGAAACAGGTAGATCCCTGGGAAGATAGCCTAGCCTATCTGTGGAACATCCTGGTCAAAGAGAGATCCTGTCTCAAATTAGAAGTGGAAGACATCCAAGGAGTGCATTTGAAATTGTCTTCTGACTTACATATACCCCCCTCTCTCTGTGTCTGTCTATCTGACTCTGTCTCTCTGTCTCTATCTCTTTCTTACACACACACACACACTTGCAGCTGACCTCCGTATTTCCATCCTGTTTCTCGTAGGAGGTAATAGACCCTTTAAGAGGAAGGGTTTGATGAGAAGTCTTACACCACTGTGGGATTGTGGGAGCCTAGTCTCTTCCTTGTTTTTCTGTTCTATCATGTTTTGACCATGAGGTGACTAGTCGTGATTCACCAAAGGCTCCCGTCATGATGTAAGGCCTCATTATTGGCTCCAAACAATGGACCAATCAAACTCTCAACATTATGAGCCAAAGGAACCACACCTTGTTCTAAGTGGATTATCTCTGGAATGTGTTGGGGTGATGGACAGTTGACAAGCACATCTGGAATTTAGTGAACCTGTAATAAATATTAAAAACTTTCTTCAGTGCTACAAATATGAGCTTTATTATCCTATTGCTTGAATCCCCTCAAAATGAAAGAACTGTCTATCCCCACCCCCCCACCCCAGGGTAGCAGAAGACACTTGTACATCTGAGTGCATCATTTGTGAATGTGTATATGGATGTGTGTTTGTGTGTGTGCATATCTGTGAGGTGCCAGGGGACAGTCATGGGTGCCATTCATCAGGAGCCATCTACCTTGCTCCTTTTTGTTGTTATTTTTGTTATGTTTGGTGGTGGTTTAAAAATGATTTAATTAATTATTATTGTTGTTGTTTGGCTGTGCACCATGGAGTACATGTAGAAGTCAGAGGTCATCTTGTTCAAGTCAGTTCTCTCATTCTATCCTGTGAGTCTTGGGACTGGAACTCAGATCATGAAGCTTGGCTGCAAATACCTTTACCTAGTGAGCCAACTTCCTAGCTCATAGTTGGTTCTAGTATTATTTTTCTTTTTATTTGCAATATCACATAGCCTCATGCATGGAACACAAGTGCTTTATCACTGATATAGTCCAAGTCCACTTTGTTTTTTGAGACCAGGTCTCCAAATAGCCTAGAACTCAACATATAGGCTAGATTGACTGACCAACCAGCCCCTCAAATCTATTTGTCTCCACTTTCTCAGTATTCTTGTGGAGATTGTAAATGTGTCACCATGCCTACCTGTTTTATGTGGGTTCTGATGATCAAATGCAGGTTCTCATATTTGCAGAGAAAACATTTTACCCTTTGACTCATCTCCCAGCCCTCTGAGAATTTTTTTAAAAACAATTTGGGGTTTTTTTCCCCTCAAAATTCTGCCTAATGATCCAGGAACTTATAGGTCCTGCTTTACAAAGCTCAGATCTTGGTTTTCAAAGCATCAGTTCAACTCTTTGATATTGTTAATAATTTACTTATGTTTTAGGAAAAAACACCAATAATAGTTAAGCTATCTCAAGAAAACAAATGTATATGGAAAGTTAAAGAATAAATCAATGTAGATATAGATACCTCTTCCCTGCTGAGAAGAAAAAACTAGTTTGAATTGTTATGTGTGTACATTTGTGTATTTATATCTATATGTATTTATGAAAAAAGGTGTCAGCACAGAATAGAAAATGTGCCCTCTCTCTGTGTGTGTTTGTGTATGATATGCGCCAGTGTGTGTTTTGTGGACATACATGGAACTCAGAGGTTGACATGGGTGATTGCCTGTCTTCCTTGATTATTTATCACCTTATTTTTGTGTATGGTCTTTCACTGGATCTAGAACTTGTTAATTGGTTAGGCTGGGAAGCTAGCACACTCTGGAGATGGCCCTGTCTGCTGCCCCAGCACTGGTATTATAACTATCCTCCATCCTTTTTATGTGGGGGCTGGAGATCTGAACTCCGATCCCCCTGCTTGCATGGCAGACATTTTACTAACAGAGTCATCTCCTCAGGGGCTAGACAAGAAATTTTATGGTTAGAATTGGCTGAGCTCAAATAACTTAGACACGAACTGACTCAAGCTGGTTACAATTGATAGTGATAATTAAAAAGAGCCAGCAGCTAAAAGCAAGGTCATGGCTTAGATTTACAAAGCCAGGCAGAAATGCATTGAAAATCCATCTGGCAAGAAAGGCATGTGGTATAGCTGAGATGGTTCTGACATTGACAGGTTTCCCTTTCCTGGCCCAGGTCATGCAGCTGAGGTATCTGGATGCCATGCAGTGACAAATGACAAAATAAATGTATCCATTGACATTCATTAAGAGAAATCTTCAAAAACTGAATATAAAATCCCATTTATCTTTTGAAAAGATTTCTTCTTTCTCTTCATCTCTGTCTCTCTCTGTCTCTGTCTCTCTGTCTCTCTGTCTCTGTCTCTCTGTCTCTGTCTCTGTCTCTCTCTCTCACTCTCTCTCTGTGTGTGTGTGTGTGTGTGTGTGTGTGTGTGTGTATAAGCCAGAAGAGGAGCTGATGTTACAGATAGTTGTGAGTCAGCAGACATGGGTTCTGGGAACCGAACCCAGGCCCTTTGTGAGATCAATACGTGCTTTTAACCACTAAACCATCTATCAAGCCCCAGACATTCATTTTTTATAGTGTTAAGGTTAGGCTAGAAAATGTACATGAAGAATAGCCTACTATCACAGAGGGGTGTGGTACAGTGACATGTGGGATTCAGAGGACCAGACAGAAAGGGACACTTTTGTAGGATTCAAGTAGAGACAAAGATGTATACTCTGCACCAAGTAGGGAAAAAAGGATACAATGCAGAATAACCACTAAACCAGGGGCAGTGTCCTCAGTTTTACTTATTTTCATGTGGCATTGACAAAATCCCCCAACTAGAAGAGTAAAGGGCTTATTGTGACTCACAATGTGAGGACACAATCTATTATGGCAGGGAAGGCATAGTAGCAGGAGCATGAGGCACCTGATATGCAACATTCAGAGTCAGGAAGCAGAGAGAGATGATGGATGCTGGTTCTCAGCTCACCCTCTTTTTTTATTCAGTCAGGACTCCAGACTGTGGCCAAGTATTTTTTTTTAGCATCTTCATTAGCCTATTCGAGGCAATATCTCATAGGTATTCCCAGAACTAACCCAATCTAAAGCTTTCTCAGAAGGTGTGCACACAGACTCGTCTCCTAGGTGACTCTAGACCCTGCCAAGTTGACTGTGAACACTTAACATCAGCACTTTGCAGCAGGAATGAAAAGATGGGGTGTCACCAATGGTGGAATCTACATGTGACATTGTCTTTGTGATCGTAACTTTCAACAGAACAGGATATTAAAAAAATACAGACTCGGGCTGGATAGATATAAGCTCGTGGTTAACAGCACTTGTTACCCATACAGTGGATGTAGGTTCAGTTCCTAGCACCCACACAGTGTTTCACAACAACCTGCATCTCCATTTTCAGAGGATTTAATGCCCTCTTCTAACCTCTATAGGCACTGGGCATGCATATGGTGTGCATACATACATGCAGGCAAAACATTCATATATGTAATAACAAACAAATAAATCTTAAAAAAAAAAAAAAAAAAAAAAAAAAACCTGCCAGCTCAAAAATAAAGGACCAGGCTGATTGAGTTTGAAAGAAGTAATGGTGGTTTGGCCATGGTAATGTTGGGCAGAGTCTTTGATTAGCTTGTGAACCTTGGTGTGCATAACAGAGTTGAAACCCAGGACAGCTGTGCAGCCAAATAGAAGCCTGTGTGCTGCCAATTCTTGACTGTGTGCCTAGTGTATTTGTATGTTTATTTCACACACTTGATGCCCAGTGAAGAGACATGCCGTAAAACATGCGTCATGCTTCTTAATAAAACGTGGTAGAAGAGTGGTTTTTCAATATTTCAGATGCCCTTTATAGTACCAATAAAAATTTACGCCACCTGCTGACCATCCAGGAAGCTAATTATATAGAGAAAATTTAAAATGGCACAGGAAGCGAGTACTTTATGAATACTACTGCTTTTTTATTATATTTTGCAATCCATCCATTCATTCATTCATTTGCCATTCAAATAGCTGTTGGCTAATATTGACATTAATTTTTATATGGGGATCTTTCCTTTACCTTTTCCTTTTTTTTCTTCCATCCCTTCCCTCCACCCCTCCCTCCCTCCCTCCACCCCTCCCTCCCTCTACCCCTTCCTTCCTCCCTCCCTTCCTTTGCTCCTTCTGATTTCTATTGACTTTACACCTAACCTCAATATGAAGGTATAGCAAATGAAATCTGAGTGAATTTAAAGTTGAGATTTAGCATACTCTGGATATTTAGGTAGTATGTCTATTAGAATCTCTTTTCTTTTATAAAAGGATTTACCGTATTATTTATCTTTTCTAGAAACATCTTTATTGAGTATGGCATCCCGTACATTTGCATACCACTCCATCTTTGCAAATGGCTTTCCATCACGCTCACCTGGCTCCACATTAATACTGCTAATATAAAAGGCAGGGAATATCACATGCGTGTGCCAGAGGACACAAATGTCCCTTTTGAATGTTAGAGCTGGTGTTAAATCACATGTGGTTGATGGGCCATGTGAGACACAGGATAAGGATCTATAGAGATAATCATGTTTGTAGATGGTGATGTCATATGACAAAGTCAATAGGACAGACATCTCTGTTAGTTAAATAATGAGCCCATCCTTGAAAATAGTAAGAATCATCGCCTATCTTTTGTTATATGATATTCTAGATAAATCTACTATTTAATAAGGGACTTTACAGTTTATATGTACATCATCATTTTTACCTTAGTCTTATAAAGTAAGCTACTTGTCTCTATCAGCATTCTTATTACCATCATCATCATCGCCACCACCATCATCACCATCATTGCACTCAACATTATCGTCATCAATATCATCGTTCTTTGGTATTAGGGAGATAGCTTAGTCAGTGGAGCGCTTGCTTCGCAAGCAGCATGATCCAAACTCAATATCTAGTATGAATGCTTTAAAAAAAAAAAAAAGACCCAAAATGGTATGAAGTGCTTGTAATCCCAGCTCTGAAGAGGCAGAGATAGGTGAATCCAAAGCACTTGCTGGCCAACTAGTCTATCCACACACAAAGGATAATTGATGCTCTTAAAGGATCTTTGTGGGTGTCTCAGAACTATCAGACACTTCCAATGGACCAGCCCATTATCTGGTCCAAATAGGGTCATGAGAGCATGCTCAAGACAAAACATACAGCTTCAGCGTAATGAATTCCCCTAATTTGATCCAAACAAAAATCCTCCTCACAGAAAGATGGCCTCTGCAACCAATGTAAGAGGGAGGAACCAGTGAGTCACAGCTGCTAGAGACTGCTAAAAAAGATGAGTTTGCTTTGTGGGGGAGCAAGAGATCTGCTGATAGTGAATGTCTCAAAGCAAAGTTGAAATCCCAAGACTCCCGCACCGAGAAACTCTGTATCTCCACTCTTGACTTCTAGCCTTCCTTTGAAGAACAGGCTACTTGTGGTTAGCAAGGGCTCTGGATTATTTGGAGTTTGAGCTTGCATCTAGGAGTCAAATGCTTCTATAAGGTTTAAGTTGCTGGGAAGTTGTAGAAAAGCTTTCTTAGCCTGTACAAGACCTTGAATTCAATGATCAATGCTATAAAAATGAATATTTTAGAAAAATTTTGGCACAAGTGAAGACCACAATAAGTTCTTGAAATGATTGAAACAAGCCAACTCCTCAAGGAAGCAAAAGAGAAGAAAAGCCTATCATAGTGCTAAGAAGAGTTTGGGGTAAGAATAGGTTTAGGAGTCTTGGTCAGAACAAGATCCATACAGGGAAGTTTACATGTAGTCATAGGACAAGGGCAGGTTTGGAAGCCTAGAGACTGAGCTTGGCTACAGTGCATTAAAACAGGATTCCAGAGCTGGGGACATAATAAAGTACTTGCCATGTGATCAAGGGGACTCAAGATTCAGTCCCCACAACCTACATACAAAGCCCAGTGCATTGGGCACTATTCGTTTGTAATCTCAGTCCTATGGAGATAAAACCAAGAGGACTCTTGGCCAACCAGACTAGACTACTTGGTGAGTTTGAGGCTAGTGAGGGACCCTGCTTCAAAACATAAAACCAAGATAAAAGAAGTTGACCTCCGTCCTCCATGTGCATGGGTACATGGTGCATGGGTGCATAGGTGCATGCACACACACATACACACATGCCTTCACATACACAAGCACATACATAATGAAATTATTGTTGGGCACAAGTACTAGGGATTATTGTGGTAAGAAAGTGCCAATCACAACACCAAGGGTGCAAATGTAAGAACAATGAACTACTATGGTGTTAATATGCAGAAATGGGAGTGTGCCCGCTGGATGAGATTACAGGTCTATGGGCTTAATATTCATTATGTCTGGGAGGATGCTGGCTTCCTATTACAAGAGGCAGAGTAATTAAATCCAGGAATAAAGCTAGAACTGGCTGCTAGAGAGACTCAGGCACTCTTGCAGCTCCTGAGATATCACCCGCCTGAGATTTGTGCCTGGGGCACTACAGAGAAGCCGTCTAGCCCTTCCGCAATGGGAGGGAGCCTCTGGATGAGTATAGAAATCTGGCTTCACTTCTGCTCCTGTTTTATTTATTCATGTATTAATTTATTTATTCTTTGAGAATTTTATACACATATTTAATGAAATATGGTTATACCTGCCTCCCATTTATTCCCCCTTCCCTTCAGTGATCCCTGGTCTTCCCCACATATTTCTCTCTCTATTTCATATCCTTTTTTCTGTTTGTTTCAATAACCCATGAAGTCCAATTAGAGCTCAGTGTTGGGCTTGGTGAATGTCTTGACATATGTGCTGTTTTTCTCTCTACCTGATTGCCCTCCCTTCAGGCTCAGCTGCTGTGTGGCTTTCTCAGGGGGCTCTGCCCATAAGTACACATTTCCAGCCTCCTGTTGGAGAAATTGTAAGCAGCGGGGAGCAGGCAACATCAGGCTTCCCTCTGGCCCTGGGGATACAACTCCACAGCTTCATACAAAAAACACAAACTCCTGGAAAGGAAGCTTTCCCATAGGGTGTGTTGATTAAATTGATGAAGTGCATGTCAGGCATTTACAACAGTATCTAGTAATCAGGGAAAATGTTCAAAAGTGTTTACTATGAAGTTTTCCAGTGTGTGTGTGTGTTAGAGTCAGAAATATTGAAGATCAGAGGATGACCTTGGACATCAAGCCTCACCCTCCATTATGTTTAGGGTCCCTTTTTGTTTGCCACTGTATAACAAGGCTAGCTGTCTTTTAAATGCACAGAGGTTCTCCTGTTTCCATCTCCCAGCTCATTGGAGAAGATTATAGATGTACGTGTCTATGGCTGGCTTTACAAGGATTCTGGGGACTCGAATTCAGTTCCTCATGCTTGCACAGCAACGGCTTTACTCAGAGGTCAAAGTTTGGTGGAGAGATCAGCAGTTAAGAACACTTGCTGCTCTCTCTTCCAGAAGATCTGAGTTCTATTCTCAGGACTCCTGTCAGGCAGTTCACAGGGGATCTGAGACCCTCTTCTGGCCTCTGAAGGCACTCACATACTATTGCCATGCATACATTCACATAGACATACACACATACATACATGTTTGCAAAACAAACAAAAGTGAAAAGTCCATGGTAATTTACCTTGGGGAAATCTGAAAGCAAAATTTTTGGTTCCCACAGATTTAAATGCAAATTGCTTTCAATATACAAACACTGGGTTTCAGAACCAGGACCATAAATAGGTAACTGAAAGGTTGTGTGTATGTGTAAACGGGTTTGTGTGTATATGTTTGTGTGTAGGTGTGTATGTAGAGGGGTCTGTGTGTATATGTGTGTCTTTGTGTGTGTATGTGTGTGTGTGTGTGTGTGTGTGTGTGTGTGTGCACATGTTAGAGAGCTTATACAGCAGACGAGAAGCCATGGGTTCTGTCTCTAACATGGAAAAATGACAGAAGCAGCAGCCGTAGCAACTGTGCCAGTGCCAACCTGTTGTGCCTCTTACTGTCCCCATAGGCATCCTCCACTTGGCACATGGCTCACCTTTATACAGCCCCATTAGTTTTGATCTGACTTTCAGAACTGTTTATAACCCAGTGCCTGTCTCCCATCTTCCCACACAAGCTCACACCCACACCTCCTTCCTCAGCCACTCTCCTTTGGTATTAAAACCATGTGGCCCTGCCCCTTGTGTCAGGCTTTAGAAAATTCTAGTCCTCCTCTTCCGTTCTCTTTTCCAAATGTCTTGGATCTGTTCAAGATAAGTCTTTCTCCAAATATCATCTTAAATACCCATGAGGTCAGAGCCTAGCTCACAGGGCTTGCCAAGAAAGTCATGATTTTTGTTTATTACAAACAAAGGCTTAGTCTTGCCTGTGAGATTATCATATGGTATCTTGGAAGGACAAAGCCACATTCAAAGTTATAAACATTCTAACCTTGATATCAGAATCTCTTTATCCTTTAAAGTCCCAGTATCTACTTATCTGTCCTATCTCATTTAAACCTTATAGCAGAAAAAAAATTGTTTACTATTCATTGGTTATGTTGCAAAGCTGGGCAGCTGGGTAGATAATGACAGAAACACTACTTAGTCATAAAACAAAATGTGCTTGTGGGGTGAGAACGAGGCTTTATTAGAGAGAGTTACTGGGTTGAGGGTGAGTTTCTATGGGTCAGTTACTCAGCTTGTGATTCTGTTATACAGCTGTGGGAAGTATAGATTGGCTTGTGTATGCATCTGGGAAGTCATTGTGAGGCACTGGGCACATAGTTTCCAGTCCTGTAACTTCCACTATGTAAATAAGGGCCATGCAAAAAGACCCATAGAAATAGATGCTATGCAAATGAGGTCAGTTTTGGTCAGTGGTAGGCCCCATGGAAAGCAGGCTCTGATTACTGGGTGCTGGGCTGTAACTATCTGGGTAGAGCACTCCAGAGAAATAGTCTAGATTTCTAGACCAAGTCTGTCAGATTCCCTGATGAGGCCCTGCTCCATTTTTTTTTCCTGGTCTCTTAATGATGACCTTCTTTCCACAGAAGGTAATCTATGTCTGTCCCTCCCTGCCATAGTGTGAGATTGTCCAGACCTCTGTCACTAGCCTCCTCTAGCCTTGAATGGTTCAGATAATGACTTTAGAATTAACACAATTGTCATTTGAAAGCGAGAAAAATGAACATGAATGAAGGCTGGGTATGCAATCTGAGCACCAGTATTGATCACACAGTCCTGACCGGACTTCCCCTTTCCTTCCACTCATTAGATGGTGGCTCCTTGAAGACTATATCCCCACTCACTACCCTCTCCATGGGACCTGTAGTAACTAGCATGGTAGGGATTCATTAAACATTTACTGAGTAAATATAGAAATGTTCCCAAATCCCATTGTTACTGTTATTGAATTTCTGAATATCCAGACTATCTTGTCTGTAAGCATCTTGGGATCCTTCCCTCCTACCACTCATCTCTCCCACAGGAGTGCTAAGATCCTAAAGGTTTGCTACTGTGCACAGCTTTTGTGTGAGTCCTGAAGGCTCAACTCAGGTCTTCTGGGTCTATGTAGCAAGCGCTTTACCCAGCAAATCATCTCCCCAGCCCCAGTTTTGTTCTTGCTCTGGATAGAGCCAGGTACTTGCTTTCATTCTTAGAATCACCTGTTCTGTTTGGCTGTCCATGGTACTGATATGGCAATATCAGGGTATAGTACGAGGTTTCTGGCCCAGACTTTCGGGCCTAACCTCAAGGTCTAGGCCCACAGACCCGTGAACTCACAGACCCACAGAGACACACAGATGCTACAATAATTTTAGGCTGATCGGCCTAAGGCCCAGGCATATAACTTGCTAGCTCTCTACCCTTCATCTAACCCATGACTCATCCTGTTCAGCCATGTGGTTCGGTACCTTTTCTTAGGGCAGCATAGTTGTCCTCTGCATCTTCCGGGCCTCTCTCTGGAATTCTCTCTGGTGTTCTGCTTGGCGTTTTGTTCTCAGAGTTTTTTGTCTGGTAGCCCCACCCACACTTCCTGCCTGCCTTTGGCCAATCAGCTTTTTTATTAAACCAGTGGGTGGGACAGTTATTTTCCATGAAACAACACAATGCCCCTACATCAGGGTGTCTTTGATAGCCATGGGTTGAGCCTTTCCTGGTTCCTTGATGGGCTTGGCTTGTGGGACTAGGGTCCTGGAAACTCAATACCCATCAAAGCTACAAAAGATACTGGCTTTGGGGTTCTTGTCCCATGAATGTGATGAATAAATTCAAGGGCAAGCTTTAGAAAGGGTGAACTTAAGAAAACGATGTTTTACAGGGGATTTAAGAGCAAGCAAACTGAGCTCCTATAGAGCAGGAGGAGGTGGTATCTTGGTTATTAAGGCTTTCCTGGATGGGGGAAGAGGTGGGGGGTATAGATCTGGTCAGTCCACTCTCCATTCCTGGTCTCCAGGTACCTCACAGTTTCATGCACATCATAGGAAACAGGTAGTACTATAGTATTACATTTCTGGCCTGGACTTTCCAGCGTAGCCTTGAGGTTCTGACCTGCAAGCCTCAGACCCACAGACACGCAGTCCTACAGAAACACACAGATGCTTGTATTAATTTTATGCTGATCAGCCTATGACTCTGGCATATTGCTAACTAGCTCTTGCTCTTAATCTAACCCACGATTCTTACCCTGTTCAGCCACGTGGCTCAGTACCTTTTCTCAGAGCAGTGTAGTTGTCCTCTGCATCTGCTGGCTTCTCTAGTGTCTCTGTGACATCTCTGCCCTGTCCTTCCTGTTTCCCTAGTTTTTTTAGTCTGGTAGCCCCGCCCATACTTCCTGTCTGCCTTCAGCCAATCAGCGTTTTTATTAAACCAGTAGGCAGAAAAATTATTTACAATGTAACACAATCCCATTACATAGCCCCTTAAAGGAAAGAGAATAAACACAACAACAATAATAACAATAACAATAAGCAGACAGGCATGCCCTTTCTGGCATCTGGGGCCTCTGGCCATAGTATAATTAGAGATATCTTGGCTCCCAAACTCCTAGCATCTCTGACCTCTGGCAAAGGCAAGGCTGTGAAGGAGTCCAAGGACATTTTGGCATTTAGCTTTTAGAGGTCTTTTTCCTCTTAGCATTGCCTAGCCAATTTCTATCTCCTATTCTTGTCAGTACCAGCCAAACCTTCACCTTGGGGCTCGGATAATTCTCCCCTGGGAGAAAGCATGTGTATACGAAAGTCTCCAGGCTCCCAGTCTCAGCAATCTAAAATTGGGTTTTGATAATAAAAATACTTTGAGGTCTTTAACGCTCAAGGAGCTGCCAGCCAACACAATGGCATTATATTAATTTTCTGTTTAATAAAGCATATTGGAGCCTCCACATGGGCTGTGCGTGCCTGCTCGGGGAAGGCAGAAACACAAGGCAGCATTTCACTTAAAGCAGGAGGCAGCACTAGATAAAAGGAGTCTAATTGAAGTGCACAATATGCTTACCCGTGTAGCTGCTGATAAAACACTGCTGTTTTTTTTTCCCCCTTTGCAGAGTACAAAAGATAAAATCAGAGCCACTAAGCCAAACTACACTGAGCAGTATCCTTTCGTGCAGGTCTATGGCCCTCTGTGTTTTGTAAGGGATCAAGGCTTGAAAGCATAGCTTTGCAGAGCATGTTGCTGTTGGGGCTGACTGTGGGCTCACTGGAGGCAAGGGAAGCTTAAGTGCGACTTTCTGAAAGAAGTGGCAAGCCTGTCTAATTTGCATGAAGTCTGAGATTCAAAGCTGTTCCCCCAGATTACTCGCTATACCTCTGGGTAACCTTTTAATTTTGGTGAAAGAGTGCATGTAATTTCTTCTTATTACAACCAGTTAAACAGATAATGGCTAGTTTATTGTGAGGGTTAATTATTGACTTTAGTGGTTTGGGGATATCCTAGAAGACATACTTTTGGGCACGTCTGTGATGGTGTTTCCCATGAAATGGTGCCACTCACATTGAGGGTTGGTCTTCCCTCAATGTGAGTGATACTGTTCCATGTGACGGGGATCCTCTGTTGAATAAAAGAATGTAAGCTAAACAGTATCATTTGTCTCTTGCTGTTTCCTGACCATAGATGTAACATGACCGGCTGCTTCATGCTCCTCCAACTATGCCTTCCCCATCACGATGAACTTTGATCCAAATAAATCCTATTTTATTATACTTCTTATTGTCAGATATTTTAGTCACAGCAACGAGAAAAGTAATAGTCACACACGCACACCTGTGTTAGAGTCTGGTCAATAGGTTGAAAACATATTTTATTTCTTTTTGTTTTCAGACAAGGTCTTTTTGATTTTCCTGCCTCTACCTCCCCAGTGCTAAGATCATTAGTTAGCACTAAGCCAGGGTTTATGCAGTATTGTGTTTTAAACCCAGTTTTTCATGCATGCTAGGGAAGCCTTCTAACAACCGAGCCACGTTTCTAGCAAATGGGTTTCTTCCCCCTCCAATGATAGTCTGAAACAGGACCTAAAAAAAAGGAGTCATTAAGTACTTTCAATGTGTCTGGAATAGTTAATTTTGATGGTCAGCTTGACTGGACCTTTCTAACAAGGGCTGATTAAATGGAAGACTTCACCTGAGTATGAATCCCATGTGCTAGGACCCTGGGATGAATACAAGAAGCAAGAGGAGAAAGCCAGGGGCGAGGCAGATGGCTCAGTATAAAGAAACCTGCCACAAAGCATGACTAGCTGAGCTCAATCACCAGGACCACTTTTTATGGGTTGTTTTCTTATCTCCACACGCATGCTATGGTGCACATATAAGTGTGAGCACAAACCAAATAAATAAGTAAATGTTAAATTTTATTTATAGGGGAGATAACTCACAAGCAAAGCATTATCCCTCGCTGCCTTCTGATGTGAGCATCAGATGTGCTGTGATGTGAGCTGTTTTCATGGACCATAAGCTCCCTTCATGATGAATTCATGATTGGTTATATTTTTTAATTTTGCTGAATACAAAGACTAGATATTGCAACTATAATTCTTGCTTGATAGCTGTTTTGATACATGTAATTCTGCTATGTTGAAATCAAAACCTTCCTTCTTGATTAGACAGAAAAGGAGATGTGATATGGGATATCTTTCTGTATGTTGTGAATATCATTGGTTAATAAAGGGACTGTTTTGGCCTATGAAAACCCAGCTTATAGTCAGGTGGGAAGTCCAAGCATAGATAAAAGAGAAGGAGGGCAGAGTCGGAGTGAGATGCAATCCAGACACCCCAAAAGCAAGATGTAATGGAGTACAGGTAAGCCATGAACCACGTGGCAAGACAGATGAGTAGAAATGGGTTAAGATGTAAAAACTAGCAAGCAATAAGCCTGAACCAAAGACTGAACAGTTTGTAATTAATACAATTCTTTGTGTGATTATTTGAGACTGTGGGTCCAGACCTCAGAGCTAGGCTGGGCCAGAAACTTCTTACTGCAGATTCACCTCACATCTTTGAAACTGAGTTGTTTAAATCTTTGCATTCTTAAGTTGCTGATGTCAGATATTTTCACAGGTACCACGATGTCCCTCTTAAGGAAATTACATTTATTTACCCATCACTTCCCTCCCTGTGTATATGTTTGTGTGTGTGTGTGTTGTGTGTGTGTGTGTTGTGTGTGTGTACTTGCATGCATGTGCATGTCCCTGGTTGCATGTATGATCAGCGAACAAATTAAGGAACAGCTTTTCTATTACTGTGTAGGTCCTAGAAATGCAACTCAGGTCATCAGGCTGGGATGTAAAAGTAAGTACCTTTGTTCTCCAAGGCATTTTCACTGGGACGCTCACTGCATTTTTTGTTGTTGTTTTTTATTTGTTTTTTCCTTATCAACATTATCCGCACCTTCTCTAAATTCAGATGAAACCCAAAGGAAAGGACAGTTCTGTCCTTTTAAAGGCTTGTTTTTATTTATGTCTATACATGCGTATTTAAATGTGCATTCGTGGACATGAGTGCACTGTCCGTGGAGGCCAGAAGAGGGCATCAGATGGCCCGGAGCTGGAGTTACAGGTTGTGAGTTGCCCAACAGGGCAACTGAAGTCAGATTGTCTGCAAGAGCAGAATGTGCTCTTAATGACCGAGCCATCTCTCCAAGAAAGCTCTGTTCTTCTAAATCCACCAGGAAAACATGAATCTACTGGCATAACCTTTGCCTGCAGGTTAGGAAGTTTCTTTTGATCCATAAACCTCCCAGAGATGGTGAAAGCTAAAGTCTGTTCAGTGTTTTCTTGGGAACAGGGCCTTTTGATGTGCCCAGAGCGTCGCTTCAAGCTGGTGATCAACTGTGTGTATGGGAAGATATTAATGCCTGATTCACTGGTAGACAGAAAATATGAAAGAGCAAATATCCCATGATTTTTATGAGGACATATTAGAAACAGGTCAGCTGTTTCTCTGTTGTTCTTCTCAAACCTACAAGGTCAGAGAAAAATCACTTTGCTTCCTCATTTAAATTGACAGATTCTAATTGTATATATTTATGCAGTACAGTGTTATGACTTTTTGATACGATGTAGGATGATTAAATTATCACCACAAATTCTTAAAGTTTTACTGATTAGACATTTGAAATGTACAGAATTTAAAGGAACAGAGCTGGGGGGGGGGAGAATAAAGTATTTGCCATGCAAGCTGTGGGATGACCTAAATTCTGTGGTGATATATTGTATGTTTAATAAAATCAGCCTGGAATATCAGAGAACAGAATCACCCATAATCAAGCCATATAGGTCATAGAGTGGTAATGTATGTCACTCAGGAGAAGACAGAGATCTTTCTGTATTTCTGTGAGTTCAAGGCCTAACAACCAAGAAGTAGTAGCTCACACCTTTAATCCTAACTCTAGGATTATGATGCAGAGTTTAACCCAGATATTTAAGACAGGAGGAGGCAGAGGTTCAGGCATTCTGTAGAAGCAAACAGTCAGGCTGATGAACCTTGAAGATAGCATTTACCCTGGAGAAGTTGGCTGGGTGAGAATTGACCGTGGTCTGTTTTCTCTCTCTCTGATATTCTACCTTTTCCCAAACATCTGGCTCTGAGTGTTCATTATATGCTAACTAGAGTTCAGGCAATAAAATTCAATCCCTGGAATCCACATATAAACCTGGAAGCAGAAACAAGCCCTCTTGGGGCCAGTGAGATAGCCTCTCTTAAAAATACAAAACAAAACAGACAAACAAAAAAACCAGAAAGACAATGGCAGAATGTCACCAAGGTTGACCTTTAGCCTCCACACAATCTTTTGTATGTTCACATACATGTGAACCTGAGACACAAACATAACCACCCTGTTTAACAGAGACACATATAAAACAATAACTTGAACTTAGTATGTAGCCAAAGCTGGGCTTGAATGCCTCATCACCCTGCCTCTACTTCCCAAATAATAGGAATATAGGCAGGTATATCATCATTCTTTGCTGAAAGAAAATATAAATTTTAGTGGTTGAGAAGATGCCTCAGTGGTTAAGAACACTTACTGTCATTCCAGAGCTCAAGTTCAGTTCCCAGCTCCCGTGTTTCATGGCTCACAGTCAACTCTTCTGGCCTCTGTGTTAGCTTGCATACATATGCAGACACACTTACACATAAATTAAAAGTAAATATTTAAAAAAGGACAATATTAATTTCTAGAAATCTCTTAACATTCCTAGTAATTCATTGCGATATTAGATATTAGTCAATTCATATTTCTGCATTAAATTGTTGTGATAAGCTAAAACAATTGTAATGTTTGCAAGATTTCTGATGGATTCCAGAAGAAAGAGAGAAAAGAAGGAAGGCATTGCATTTTCCCTTACACACACACACACACACACACACACACACACACACACACACACACAATGATTAGCCTTGAGTGTATTTATGCCAGGTCCCCTAAACCAGCAGTTTTCAGTGCAGCCATAATTTTCAAGTAAGAACAAGTTGGTTTGTTTGGAGGTTCAGCAGAAGGCTTCTTGCCAAGCTCGCTGAATGGTCCCTCTCTTTAGATTTCCCTTAGAACAGGTTATAACTCTGTTCCAAGCTGCCAAAGGCAGGGATACCACTTAACATGCTTTCCAATGAAATCTGTTTTATGTAGTTAGCAAGCTAATGCCTACGGAAACTACAGGTGATTTCCAAACAGGGGAGCTCTGTCGATGCCAAATGACTTGGCTTATTGATAGCTCTGTGAGGGGGTATTTTTTAGTCCCCAGAGCAGGAATGTGAGACCCGAGGAGCCGAGAGGTTGTACAGAATTTTGCAGTTGTGAATTGAGTTTTCCAGGGAAGGGGAAAAAACCATATCTGAGTGCTTATGGGCATGTAGAGTTGAGAAGACAACCTGGAATGTCAGTCTGCAGGCCCTATTCATCTGGTTCTTAAACTCTGAGGTAAGGTCTCTTGCTGACCTACACCTCCTCCGTTCAGGTAGTCTGTCTGTCTGTTGAGACCCAGGGACCCTCCAGTCTCCACTTACCTACTATTGTGACTATAAATGAATGTCACTAGGCTATACTTTTAAAATCAGCATTGGCTATTGAACTCAGGTCCTCGTGCTTGCTGGGAAAGCTCTTTATCAATTGAACCATCTTCCCAACCCTGAAAACCCATCTGCCTAATGACGTGTTCATCATTTGAGTGCTGTTTGGCTAACAGTGCCCAGCACGTTGGATGGATACATAATGATTTTGTACATAAGACTGAGGTGAAAATTATGACACTTCACTATGATCTTTGAAAATCCCAAGAAATTAGATATATAAAAATACCAATAAAGAAAACTTGAAAGATTTTTAAGGTTGGTACACACTATTACACTGGATGCAATATTTAAAGATCTCCTTCATTTGCTTTCTCTCTCTCTCTTTGTGTGTGTGTGTGTGTGTGTGTGTGTGTGTGTGTGTGTGTGTGTGTGTGTGTAGCATATGTTTGCATGTGCCTCCAGAGGCCAGAGGAGGGCTGGGGTTACAGGTGGTTGTTAGCTGCCTGATGTGGGTGCTGGGAACTGAACTCAGGTCCTCTAAAAGAACTGCAAGTACGTTTCATCTCTAAACCATCTCTTCAGTCCTTGACTAGAATTTTCAGGGTCAGCATCTCTAAAAAAACAACGACACTGACATCAAACAAATGAACTACAACAGAATGGCTCTCCACACCTCCATATCCCATCTAAGAATACCTTTCACCTAGATGCCGAGGCACGTCAGTGAACATCCTTCCTGCTAAGCAGCAGCAAAGAACAGAGCTATGCAAAGCAGGGCTATTTCCAACATACTTCTTCCCTGCAAGAAGCAATCTAAAAATTGCCTGCTATTATGGCTGGGAATAAGATATGTTATTAAATGAATGACAGAAAAATACGGAGACATCCATCAAAGTGTCTATCTACTTCCTGCTCCTAGGACTTCCGTATATCCTGCGGGTGTCAGTGAGCAAATCACGGGTAAGGGCGTCTGAAGTGGAAGGAGCTAGAAAAACGTAAGGAAAGACTTACAAATTGTGTCCTCCAGCTCTCAACTGAATCACTTCTCTCTTGGCATTATCTTTCAAAACAGAAAATGGATGGCTTGCTGAATGCAGGGAGAGAAATGCACAGAAGCCTTTGCAGGCTTAGTTTCTGCAACATGTGGAAGAAAGACTGGTCAAGGGCTGGCTCCAGGGGATCCTGGACTTGCTCGCCGTCAGCAGGAGATACTGTGTGGATACCCTGTGTCTCCTGTAGGAGTAGAAGAGGAAAGAAGCCTGCAGTAGGTTAGATGCCAAATTCCACCTAACAAGCATGTGTTGGTCTGCTGAAAGGAGGTTGGCTGTCTCTAATCTCCTCATAGAACATACATTAACAGATATGAGAGAGGACCAAAGTAAATGTTGAGCTAAGGCCTCTGTGGTGACTTGAATAAGAATGCCCCCCCCCCCGGGCTTATAGATTTGAATGCTTGCTTATTAGGGAGTAGTACTACTGGAGGTTCTTGATAAGGATTGGGAGGTGAGGCCTTGTTAAAGGAAGTATGCCACTGGGGGTGGGCTTCGGGATTTCAACAGCTCAAGCCAAAACCAGTCAGTGTCTCTCTTCTTTCTGCCTGTGGATCTGGATGTCAGACTCTCAGCTACTTCTCCAGCACTAAGCCTGCCCGCATGCCACCATGCTTCCCACCATGAAATTGTAGGAAAGGCCCAGTTAAATGATTTTTTTTTTTAAGAGTTACCATGGACATGGCACCTCTTCACAGCAATAGAATGCTTACCAGGAAAGACAGTTCCTTTTCTGAACTCATGTTAGGGAGAAAGAAAGGCAGATTGAGAAGTAGCCTCAGCACACATCTTCTTAAAGTTCAGAGAAAGTTTCCTGGAGGAGGACTGGGATTGGTACTGGTGTTGTTAGAGTCAGAGTCTGGGCTCTGGAAGCCCTAATTAGCTAGCCTCCGTTACACACCTTCAATATTCCATTTGAAGAGACAGGTTGCATAAAGGAGAGAGAAAGAGGGATAGGGAGAGAGGGGGAGAGAAAGAGAGAGAGAGACAGAAGAGAGAGAGAGCGAGGGAGAAAGAGAGAGGGAGAGAGAGAGAGTCAATCCAGCCACACTGGGAAGTGGAGAAACTAGTTCCACTGTATCCCTCCTCCCTAAGTTCAAGTTTGTGGATACTAACATGAGTCTTAGGTTTAGTTGAAAGCAAGAGGCATGCATGGCTGAGCAGTCCTGGTCAGAGTATGGTCCTGCCCATCACTGGCTTGCCTTCATTTGCATTTTACTCTCTCCTGTAGAGGTGGTCTGACAACCGAGACCTGCATGGCATCTCTCTCAGGAAGGCATATTCTTCATCTGGTTGGCCCTGGGCTTCAGCTGGTCCCTTCTTGGGACAATTACAATTCCTCAGAGTATAGTTCGGTAGCCAAAGGAGGAGTCACAATGGTTTCTCTTTAGAATGGTGGCTCTCAACCTCCCTCCTGTTGTCCTGTTGAGAACATCCGCATGTTCCTCATGCGGTGGTGACCTGCAACCATAAAATTATGTCATCGTTACTTCATAACTGTAATTCTGTTGCTGCTAGGAATTATAATGTAAGTATCTGATATGTAGGAAATCCCATATGTAACCTCAAGGGAGTTTAGATCCATAGGTTGAAAAACCACTTATTTAGCATGCTCTCATTCCTGCCAAGAGGATTATAAGGTGATATTCACATATGATATTCACACAGGGATATAACAGCGGCTGGAATTCAAATACGTCTTCTAATGCTCAGGACACAGCAGAAGAGGGGGATTCTGTTTGCTTGGAAATCTGAATTTCCTGAATGCCATTGATTGACATCCTGCTGCTATTAAGAAGATTAATCTTTGCCACTTGTGAGGTGAAGATTCCCTTAAGACCACCAGGGAGGCTTCATCTGCCCTCTGTGTAAGATGCTCTGGAGATAGTGTAAACAGATGACAGGGATACGGGTGACACTCGAGGGATCTTGAAATATCAAAAACAGCAAAATTTCTTTAAGACCAAGGAAGCTAGGAATGGCTGTATCACTTACATTTCAATATCTGCATATTTACAGACAACAGATAAGGTCCAACATCACTGAAGGTCTTTGTAATGCCTTCTGTGCACTTAAACAAGCACTCCATAGTTATGGATTTCTTTAAGGCTTTTAACAGCACTGTGAAGGGATACTGTGGTGCTCATCATCTCAGGAGAGGAGATAAAAAGCTTAAAGTGATGTTAGTTGACTTATGAAATTGCAATGATGTCATCTGTCCTCATTTGTACTCTGTTCCAAGCCCTACAATTTTGTATTATAGCATAGGGATTTAGAAATAGGAATCCCTCAAATTATATAACTGCATAGTTCTTCCTCTCTTATATTAGTGACTTTGCTCATTGGTGAGATGAAAATACCTGGAAAAGGCAGCTTTAAGGAATGATTTATTTTGGCTCACAGTTCGGGGAGACGTAGTCCATCATGGCAGGGAAGTCAAGGTAGGAACTTGAACATCTGGCTATACAGCATGTCTCCAATCAGGGACAGAAAGAAATGAATGCATGCATGGTTTCTTGCTTGCTTGCTTGTGCTCAGCTTGATTTCTCATATACAGTTTATCACCCTCTGAGTAAGGAATGGTACTGCCTAGAGTGGGCTGTGGTTTTCCACATTGATCAACTTAATTAAAGCAATTGCCCCACAGGCATGCCCACGGTCTACCAAGTGTAGGAAATCTCTCACTGAGAATCTCTTCCTGGGTGTTTCTAAGTTGTGCCAAGTTAAGCATGACAGTTGCCAAGTGCAACCTGAGAGGAGTGGTCTGTGCATAGCCAAGCCAAGCAGAGTTCCAGGTTGCTAAGCTGTTTCCTATTGTTAGGGCATTATGTTGTTACATTGTACATAATTGTGCCACCTACTAGCTTAATAAAAATGCAGATTGGTCAAAGGCAGACAGGAAGTATGGGCTGGGATACCAGACTAAGAAAACTCTGGGAACAGGAAGGACAGAGCAGAAATGCCACAGAGATGCCAGATGAGACAGAAGAAGCAGATGACAACCATGCTCCTTTGAGAAAAGGTACCAAGCTACATAGCTGAACAAGATAAGAATCATGGGTTAGATTAAGAGCAAGAGCTAGCAAGTTATATGCCTGGGCACAAGGTCAATCAATTAATTAATTGTATAACTGTACAATTAATACAAGCGTCTGTGTGTTTCAGTGGAACTATGGGACTGTGGGTCCAAAAGTCCGGGCCGCAAGGCTAGAACAGAAAGTCTGGGCCAGAAACCTCATACAACACCATATACTTTCTTGCCTCAGAGACTATGTTCAGGAGACTTGAAGAGGTGAGAAAAGCAGCAGACCTATGAGGTGTCTGGTCACGTGACACCACAATCAGGAAGCAGAGATAGATGAACGCTTGTGCTCAGCTCATTCTCAGTTTTAATACAGTTCCGGATCCCAGCTCTTGGGATGTTGCTGCCCACACTTGAGTTGGATACCCTCCCTCATTTATTCCCCTCTGGAAACATCCTCACAGACACACCTAGGAGGCATGTGTCCTAGGTGATTCTATGTCTAGTCAAGTAGACAATGATCACAATGAAATGGTCCTTCCTTCCCTCCTTCACTCCCTCTCTCCTTCCTTCCTTCTTTAATATAGTCTGATTTTAGATTTCGTGCATCTTATACAGTATCAGCAGTGTATAAACGTGTGTGTACATGTATGTGTGTGAGTGTGCATACATGCGTGCCTGTGTGTGTGAGAGTGTGTGTGTGTGCATGTGTGTAGCAAAGAGGAAGCAGAACAAATCCTTAGCAGACAGAGAGAGAGAGAGAGAGAGAGAGAGGGAGAGAGAGAGAGAGAGAGAGAGGGAGAGAGAGAGAGAGAGAGAGAGAGAGAGAGAGAGAGAGAGAGAGAGAGAGAGAGAGAGATTTTCCAGTAGGGCTTGTTTTGACTGTGACTACATGCTAAACTAAAGAGAGCTTAAAAAACCCACCGTCTAGACACTGAGCTTGGTCTTGCTGATGTGCGGGCCCTGAGCTCCTCATGGGAATTTCCATCAGAGACCCTTACTCCACCACCTCAGTGACCAATAAAGCTTCTAGTCAGCAGATCTGTCACAGAAACCACCTTGAATCCCACCACCTACGAAGGAGGCAGCTGGCTGCTGGTTTCAGATAAGAGGTCAAGAGAATCACTCATTTACTGGACTGCTTACTTCCTCACTGGATTTTTTTTTTTTTTTTTGTACTATGTGACATACATGTTGGTTTTAATGTAGAGTGAGTTTTATGTTTTTTCCCCCTTTTCCTTATGCTCTTCCTTCTGTACCCTCTTCATTCACTTTCTCTCTCTCTCTCTCCTCCCCTCTCTCCCCTCCCCTCTTCTTCCTTGAGCTCACACTGTAGCCCAGGCTTGAATTTACTATGTGTCTCAAGGGGTTTCAAACTTGCAGGGATCTTCCTGCCTCAGCCTCCCAAGCGCTAAGATTACAAACATACACAGTCCCACTCCACTTAGAATGTATTTTCATGTCCAGGACTTACAAGTCATAACCCGCTAGATATAATCTGATGTTTGTTATATGGGCTTCTGTCAGCTCAGCCACTCAGATTGTGTGCTTGGGAACAGTGCCATTGCAACAGATTAAATCCAAAGTGGTGGCCAGCTAGGATAGGGAAAGAACTGGAAAGTCACATGAAGGTGGGCACTTAGGTCTCTAAACCCACCATCTCAAGCGCCACCATTCCCTCTTAAGAGAGTTTTTCATTTGAGTCCAGCCAAGGAGAATGGGCTCTTCTATTTTGAAAGAGGAATGAAGTCAGCTCAGTGGGATCTGAGATCCCATTTATTCTGAACTAAGCAGAGTTATTTGTTCCTAGGCATTCCATTCCTTTGATAGGTGATTTTTTCATTTATGTATGTATGTATGTATGTATGTATGTATGTATGTATGTATGTGTGTGTGTGTGTATGTATGTATGTTTGTGTGTATGTATGTATGTGTGTATGTATGTTTGTATGTATGTATGTATGTTTGTATGTATGTATGTATGTATGTTTGTATGTATGTATGTATGTATGTTTGTATGTATGTATGTATGTTTGTATGTATGTATGTATTATGTTTGTATGTATGTATGTATGTATGTTTGTATGTTTGTATGTATATTTGTATGTTTGTATGTATCTGTCTGTCTATCTGTCTGTCTACTTCCTACCATCTATCTATCCATTTTGCCAAGCCAGTCAACAGTATAGCATGGATAAAGGGAGGCACATGAGTTCTTACCCCTAGCTGAAAACCTATTGAGAGCTGATGACTGCTAGCGGAAGGAGACTCAGTATTTTTTTTTTTTTTGTTTTGTTTTGTTTTATTTTTATGACTGTGGACCCTGATAGGTCAACCATGCTCTAATGGATGGCCTCATAGCCATATGCATATAGGTATCTCTCTCTTTTTTTAAATTGTATATGTATGATTTTATATTCATATAAGTGTGTGGTGTGTGTGTATGCACACGGGTGCACATTTCTGAAAGTGTATGTTTTCTGTGCATATTAAATCCAAAGTGGTGGCCAGAGGGGGAACATTGGGGGGCGTCCTGTTATGTATCATTCTCTATATCTTGGACTCCTGAGGCAGGGTCTCTTACTGAGCCAAGAGCTAGGCTGGTGATCAGCAAGCCCCAGCTACCCTTCAGTTTTTACCTTCTACAGCTCGGTGTTACAGGTATATGTACTCTATGTGAGGGCTGGAGATCTGAACTCAGGTGTTTTTGTGTAGACAGTGCGCTCACTGTCTGAGCCATCATCCCAGTCACTTTGTATATTTGTCTTAGAGGTCAACCTTAGTTCCAAATCTTGCATGACTGTTAAACAGATCGATTTGTGTGCGAAAGACAATAAAAGGTGGATAGTCCGGTAATCTTAATATTTGAGCATCCCTGATTTTGTCCTCTATGAGAGGATCCTGAAACCAATTCCCCGTGGAGAAAATGGGAAGGCCATATGGTAGGCATTGTGGGTGCTTTTTACGTTTGTGGCGTATTTGAGTAGACATACTTGAGTAATAGGCACTTGCACATAATCTAGATGTCTTCTCTCAAGATGTAAAAGGCTTGTTACTCTTTTGTAGAAGTCTGTGAATAGGTGCCCTAAGCATGCTGTGTCAGAAAAAAAGATGCATCTCTATCTTTGCGCAAGGTCAGAATTTGTTTCCTAACAAAAGGAAGAACACTAAGTGCCTCTCATGACAGTGTCTCTTCTCTTGCTGGGGTTTTAGAGTCGGATCAAGGTTACAATAAGGCAGGTTGACATGGCAGCCGGTTACAGCCTATGCATTTTTCTGTCAAGAGAAATGACTCATGGGCTAGAGAGATTTATGGCTCAGTGGATAACAGTAAGAGCACTTGTGTAACATGAAGACTTGAGTTCAGATCCAATCACCTATGTAAAAAGACAGGTGTAACTGCATGTACATCTGAAACCCCAGTGCTATGGGGAGTGTCGTGACAGGAGGGTTTCTGGGGCTTGTTGGCCTTAAGTCTAACTACAGAGAAGTTCTATTTCAAAAGGAAACAGCAGAGAGTGGTGGATCAGGACTTCCCGACTTCCTCTTTTAGTCTCTGCATGTTCATATGGATGTGTGTACCCATACCTGTGCACATACAACATCCATGTTCATATGGATGTATGTACTCATACCTGTGCACATACAACATCCATGTTCATATGGATGTGTGTGTACCGATACCTGTGCACATACAGCATCCATGCTCATATGGATGTGTGTACCCTGTGCACATACAAAAGCCTGCTTCTCTCTCATGTTAAGACTAATTCTAGTCTCAAAAGTTTCAAACTCATGCCTACTTTTCCCTGTTATTACTAGGAAAGGAATTTCCAAAAAGTTAAGCGTTAGCAGCCTGTATCCAACCATCTCTACTCAGCAAATTCCCTGGCTGGTCATCCATGCTTAACACAGCCCAGCCCAACATCACTATCCCATTCCACAATCACCACCCCCCACCACCACCATGTTTAAATAAGGACCACTGCCAGGGGCCTGTGGGCTGAAAATTAATTCGCATCTACACAGTGATAGAAATACAGAAACTTGGATGAATATTTCATGCTTTCTGGTGCTAGCTAGAACTCTTCACCGTAGACTGGACAACACTTGACGATTTTTTCATTTGTGCATGGAGGAATGTTAAGAACTCAAGAGAGAGAGAGAGAGAGAGAGAGAGAGAGAGAGAGAGAGAGAGAGACACTTTCAAATACAATTGAAAGTCTTTAGATATATTCCCACATGTTAGAAGCCAACCACATACACATGCAGTCTCACATACCCACATATATGTATATTTACATATGATACATGTAACATTAACACACTTGAATATATTTACATAAACATATAAATAGACACACACCATAGGTCTAACCCATATCTATCACACATAAACATAAGACATATATAACAAACAACATATATCACATGTAAAAATATATACATATACGTGGATATACACTCACTCGAATGTGCATGCATGACAACAGATTTTATACATCTAGTTTTAACCACTTGGTATGTTGAAAAGTAGGTATTGTTGGGGGAAGTTCTCTAGTCGTCTCTTCTGTAACTTTCTCATTACTAATATATAGAACAAACTTTATGTCGACACTTTGGAGAGCGGGAGTAAGGATGAAATAAGTAGATGTACATAAATGCTCCCTGTCTGTGTGAGCAGTTATCATTAATACTATACAGATGGTGAAGGTGAGGCTCAGAGAATGAAGTTCATTTCCCTGGCTTACAATGCAGAGTCAGAGTCAGTGTGCTTCCGTTCATAGATGTCCAAAGTCTGGGTGCTTACAAATTACTTACTTTGTGGGGACTAAGTCACATATTTGAGGTCGAAACCTTCGCCCTAAACAGGACTGTTAAAAAAAAATGCTTTTGGGGGTGACTTACATTAAATGATGTTATAAAGGTGCTGCAAGAATTCTTTCCCTACAGGAGATGTAAATCAAGGCGCGATCAACCAAAGTCCACTTAGGAAGAACCTGTTCGTTTATTGGACATCTTTGCAGAGCATTGGTGGGAAGCTGCCAAATGGGGTGGTGACCAGAAAAATGTCTGCTCTGTAATATCCTCATCCATATGCAATTGGGGCAGATTTGCATACAAACACCTAGGAGGTGTGACTAGTTGTTCAAATGAGGGTCCAATAATCCTCCGTCTATGGGGATGTCAACAGTCTACTGGTGAAAAATCATGATGGGTTCTTGCAAAGTAGACAGAACTGTATTGGAGATCATGCTGTTTCTCCCACTCAGAGGCCATGCTGTGCAACACCAATGCACTGGGATTAGTGCCCATGTGAGAAAGAGACAGCCTCAGACTTGGTGGTCTCCAGATCTGTGAGCAATCAGCTCCTGTCAGGCAGGCTGTTGGGTCTGTGGCAATCTGTTAGGGACATCAGACTGATGGGTACAGTATCAGTATGTTTTATTCCTCCTAGGCATGCTCATATTTTAAAGTTAACATGTGTGTGTGTGCGCACAGATGAGAGTGTACTTATGGAGGTCAGAGGTTAACTTCTGGGAGTCCATTCTCTCTTTTCAACATGTGGGTCCTGGGAATTGAGCTCAGGTCATCATGTTTGTTGACAAGAGCCTGTACTAGGATGCCCCCTTCTGTGTTCATTTTTGGGTATTGTTGTTATTCACTGCTGGGCTGTTTATGTTTTCACCATTGTTGGATTCATTTTATTTTTGAGTAAGTACAACATTACCGTGTTCCCAAAGTAAAATCTGTACCAACAATATTCTTGAAGAAGTATCTATCCTTTTCACTTCCCTGCACAGCCTACTAATCCATCTTCTGTACGTGAGCAATTGTGTTAGTTTCTTCTTTATCCTCCTGAGTTATTCTTTCTGCAGAAAATAAGAAATACATCTGTAACTGTAATTCTATGTACTCCTCCTATCAAAAGTAGCTTTATAAATTCTATTTTACATTTTGCCTTTCCAGCTTGACAATATATCCTTAGAATTACCTCATATCACTTCGTAGAAAGTATTAGCATTCTAACACACAAATGCTTTCTTGGAAAAAGATATCCTAGATGAAAGAATATTGAATGTGACTATTGAAATATCACAAAATTGCTAGATTCGGCTAAAGCCATGCTTAGAAAAAAGCTACAACTCCATAGACTCATCTTAGAAAAGAAGATAAATAGATCTGGGAGATGGCTCCGTCCATAACACTCACATCACACATGTGTGAGGAACAATTGGGTCCCCTGTGCCCATGTGGAAGCCAGGTGGTAGCCCTCCTGTAATACCAGTGCTTAGGAAGTAGAAGTAAATGGAGGAGGCAAGCTGGCTAGCTGGCTCTAGGCTCAAGTGAGAGATCCTGTGTTGATAAGTGAGATACTCTGTCTCAATATGTAAGGTGAAGAGTGATTAAAGAGGAACCTGATCATATATATGCAATGTATCCTAACACACATATGCCCCAAAACATGCATAGACATGCACACGTACATACATGTGCATACAAACACACACACACACACACACACACACACACACACACAGAGAGAGAGAGAGAGAGAGAGAGAGAGAGAGAGAGAGAGAGAGAGAGAGAGAGAGAGAGAGAGGATGTGGGATGTCTTTCTGTATACTATGAATTATCATTGAATAGTAAAGGAATTGTTTTGGCCTATGGCAAAGCAGCTTATAGGCAGTTGGGGAATCCAAGCATAGATAAAGGGGAAGGAGGGCAGAGTCACACAGAGATGCTGTGAGCTGCTGCCCAAGAGGGCAAGATGTAATGGAACACAGGTAAAGCCACTAGCCACATGAAGGACATAAAGTAATATGAATGGGTTAAGTTGTAAGAGCTAGCAAGTAATGTGCCTGAGCCATAGGCCAAACAGTTTGTAATTAATATAAACCTTTGTGTGACTATTTGAGACTAAATGGCTTCAGGACTGGTCGGATGGGACAGAGAACTTCATACTACAGGACATATAAAATATTTCAGTATGCATCTGGAAAATGAGCAAATTGGGCTTCAAAGAAGGCTCAGAAGTTAGGAGCACTTATTTCTTTTGTTGAGGATCCAACTTTTGTTCCAAGACCCACACTGAGTGCTCACAATGGATCATAAATATAGTTCTAATAAGTCCCACACTCCACTCTCCTCTTTGCAGGTAACCACACACTTGCACATACACACACACTCAAAAGGACATATACATAAAAATAAAATCCTAAAAATACATATTGCGTGGCAATACTCATAAACAATACAGGCCCAAGCATAGTGCTGCATTCCTGTAATCCTGCTCCTCAGGAGGTTGGAGTATAAGGAGGACTGAGGGTCCTGGAATAGTCTGGAATACACAGTGAGACCCTGTGTTAACCCTCTCTCCACTAACAACAATTATAAAAGAATGTAAGTGGGCTGGAGAAATGGGCCAGTGGTTAAGGATGCTTGGTGCACTTGTAGAGGACCTGTGTTCAGAACCTAGTATCCATGTCAAGTGGCTCACAGCGACTTGTAACTCCAATTTTTCGGGGATCTGTCACCATATCTGACCCCAAGGGCACCTACACTCGTGTGCACATACCTACAGAGAGACACAGAGTCATATATATAATTAAAAATAACAAAGCAAACCCGTTTTTTTTAAAGCAATAAATACTCTATAGTAGATTCTAAAAGTTCTAGATAAAATATATAAGCCACAGCTCTAACCAAAACCTTAAAAGGGTCATTTTGTGGATGTTGAAAAGTTTTATATGTTTGTATTTTTTTTTTTATAAAATTCACATAAAAAAGCAAGAGAGCCAAGAAAAAAATCTACTTCAGAGAAGAAACAAGGGAAGCAGATTATATCAGGAGGTACAAATGTCTCCTGTACATCTGCAACCACCACTGTGCATTTTAAATGGGTAGAGCTATCTCTTACTAAGATTTTGCTGAATCTTAGCTTGGGCCAGATGAGGTTTACATTCTTGGTAAGGGTGTTCTTTAGCCAGTTTCCGTACACCTCCTTGTCTTCCCTTTCTCCCCTCTTTCCTTAATTTCTTGCTTCATCCTTTATAATTTTGAGGCACTATCCATAGCTCAGGCCTGTGCCTCAGGCTGGCCTTAAACTCACTATGTAGCTTTGGCTCTCTTGTAGGTCTTGGCTCTACCTCTTAAATCCTGGGACTGCAGAAGCGAACCTGGCCCCTCTTTTTTATTAGATTGCCTTTCCTAAGGGCATACAGACAGAGCAGAAAGGAAGCCATGATAGATTGCTTGCTTTCCTTTTTTTGGCTGGCAGTGTTATCATTTTTTAAAGAAAGTTCTTTTAAAAGCCAAGGAAAGTGATGAGAATCCCCAGATAAATGTGTATGTTCGTTTATGAGATTTACACATTCTGGTAGCTGAGGCATTTCAGGGTATCACATAGCCTGAGGTCCAGGGTCTAGGTCAAGAGCATCTGCCTAGATAGGCAATGGGGATCATGTACAGGATCTTTGTAGTTCTTCCCTGCCTAGTGTGTGGGCAGGGCTAGAAAACACAGAGTGAGAGAAGAATAACCAGAGTAGGGCAGAAGCAGGGATAAGGATATCTGTCATCTCAGGGAAGTGGCATCAGCCCTTACCCTTGAAAGTGTCCCACTTATCATATTGCCATTAGAGTCACTTCAATAATCTCTGCAGCCCCTTAGTGTTCAGCTATGGGTCCATGGCGACAATGGTGGAGTTATAAGTCTGGGCTGTCCCCACAGCAGATAGGGTGGGGGTATTTACACCCTATGTCTGCCTACTACCACATAAAGAAGTCTGGGCTCAGATCAGAGAGTGTGGTGTAACACAAATAGGGGAGGCTGGGTTAAAACCTAGCAAGGGGCTGTGTGCGCAGGGAGTGGGGCTCATCCCACTGTTTCTGGTAGCATTTCACAGACCGTGTTCAACTAAAAAGCAGCAAACAGTCCTAAGGCTCTCTATGAGATGAAGTTGCTTTGCCTATAGATGGAGTTGCAATCAATCAGGTCTCTCAGGTAGAAGGGGACATGTGGCCTTTGGAAAGGCCATCTGGACTTAGATGTCCCTTCTTGCCCATAATAAAAGTAAGTATACCTAATATTTGTGTGCGCATGTGTATGAGTGTGTATGCTGGTGTGCAAGTGTACATGTGAACGCTGGTTATGTATCTCCTTCCATCACTCTCTGCATTATGTTTTGAGCCAGGGTCTCTCTCTAAACCTGGAGCTACCAATTCAGTGAGAGGTTGCCTAGCAAGGCCCAAGATCTCAGGTAGGAAGGGACACATCTGAACCCTGCACTTGGGGCCTAAAGAAAGATGACCAAAAGTTTTAGGCTGAGCTGCACAGTGAGATGATGTCTCAAAAATAGAAAATGTATCCAGATTGTCATTATTGGAAAACATCTCTTACTAACAGAGCAGATAACCTCCATCTCCAGAAGAGAGAACATGGGTACGTAAACTCTCACAGGAAAGTGAGGGAGACTTGATGATGGTAGCTAGCTATATTTCTCTTCAATATAAAGTCTAATATTCTTAGATAATATGTGCCTTGTGTATTGAGAAGACTGAAGTGACCCTCCCCTTTACTAAACTCCAAATCTCATCATGTCCAAGCTTTAGTTATTTCTTAATATTCAGTATAGTCCCTTTATGGAAAGAATTATTCCTAACATCTAAAATGTCACCATAAATCGCCAGGTACCTGGAAGGTGCAGAACGAGACATGGGCTTCACTAACTGCTTTCTTGGTTCAAAATGGAGAAACACATGATTTTATCAAAGGCTTGAAATATTTAGAGACCTGTTTCTCAGCAGCTTGTGCCTAAGTAAGGTCAGGCCAACCATCCTGTGAAACGCATTTTGGACAGCAGAGCTGAGCACCGTGTAGGCAGAGCAGCTAGGATTCTTGTCTCATCTGGAGGGAATGTGCATGGTAAGTTGAGTTTGATCGAGAAGCACAGAGGAAATGGGATAAAAACAGCCTGTGAGGATTGAAAAAAGAAGGTCAATGGTGGGAAGATGGCCTAAATGACAGGGGAAGAAATCTGAGGCAAGATACTGTGACATAGGTGTTACACTGTGTGACGCATATGAAACCCCAAATGTCCATAGTGCCAAAATTAACTGGAGCTGGAGAGATGGATGAAAGCATACATATCTCTTGCTAAGGACCCGAGTTAGGTTCCCAGCACCCCACGGGTGGCTCACAACCACCTGCATGGGAGTTTTTTTTTCCTTTAGGCATTTGAACTCGTATGTACCTGCATCTGTGTGTGCATATACACAAACATTTTTTTAAATTTTGGGGCATGTTCAGATGTAAATGAGGTAAAGTCAAAATTGCATTCGAAACTGCAAAGTGCTCAGTGCATACATAATGCTCATTTTACATGTTTTTTTTTGGGGGGGGCCTCTAGGGCACAGACATTTTTACATCAACATTTCACTCTAACTTTTAGAAGGCTCTCATAGGGACTGGGGAGATGGTTTTGTGTGCAAGCATCAGCCACACAAGTGTGAGGACTTGAATTGGACTATCCAGAGCCTGTGTAAAGCAGGAGATAATGGTACAAGTCACTGAAACCAGTGTTTCTATGGTGAGATGAGAGGTGGAAGTAGGAGAAATCCTTAGAAGCTTGTGGGCCCAGCCAATCTGGATGACAAAAGCAGAGTGAGGCACCGGGACTCTGCACTCTGCCTTAAATAAGGTGAAAGGCAATGATGGATACCCAAAGTGTCTAGCTGTGCGGCTGCCTGCCTCTGCCTGTCTCTGCCTCTGCCTCTGCCTCTGCCTCTGCCTCTGCCTCTCTCTCTCTCTCTCTCTCTCTCTCTCTCTCTCTCTCTCTCTCACACACACACACACACACACACACACACACACACACACACACGAGAGAGAGAGAGAGAGAGAGAGAGAGAGAGAGAGAGAGAGAGAGAGAGAGAGAGAAATTGATTTTAAAAGCCCATCATCTACCATCCAGGTTTCTGGTAATGCTAGAAGCAGCTTTCTTCAGGAAGGGGTGGTTGGAAGCCCTTGCTTTTTATTGACTTACATTAGCAAACTATAACCCCTTATCTTTTTAATGTCCTTGATTTCATGGTGACTGTCTGTGTCATAGATTAGTCTGCCCAGACCTGATGCCAAGCCCTAAAAAACTAGAGGCTGAATGTTGATGTGTATGGAGCAGACATTTGGGAACCCCAGACTAGAGGACTCCATTTTTTTTCCCACTTTCCTTGTGGAGAAAGAGTGTCCTGGATTGCCTCTCTGTAGGGTCCGAAGCATGAATCATATCTGCTTTCAAAGTTTGTTGAGATCCATGAATACCCTATGAGCTACAGGCAGAATCCTTATGAATTGTAAGTGAAGCGAATGGGGGCTTGAAAATTAAATAGCAGCATTGTGTTATTTTTCATCGAGATTCAGAGCAGCAGACCTTCCCAGCAGAAGTAACTTACATAATTTGATTCTCTCACTTAACCAGAACTGATCACTGTGGGGATAGAAATTAATTTTGAGAAAAACAGCTGCTGGTTTTGCCTCCGCGCCAGCCTTTCTCCAAGCTTTGCGAATGTGGTCAGAATGAAAGACACGGCTTCCTCTGGGTGACTTGTTTATGCAATAGGTCTTTCCCTGAGTTTCTTTCTGATCTTTAGCTCACCTGGAGAATGTCAGGCTGTACGAGTATCCTCTGGGGTACCGACTTGCATCATGACATCTGTCCACACCAGCTTGAATGATTAAAGGGATTGGGTGTGCTATGCATAACCTAAAGGTTTAGAGCTATGTGAAACGAGGCTGCAGCCATATCTGGTAGTGTAGGCCTGTCATCCCGATTACACTGGACGTGGAAGAAAAGATACTATAAAGGCTAGCTTGAGGTACAAAGTTTAAGGACACACTGGAAGTCTTAGTGAGATCATATCTCAAAGTCAAAAAATTAAAAGACAGCTGAGGATGAAGTTCTGGGGTGAAAAACCTGCCTAAATATGCCAGTAAGGTGGTTCTGCCTAGAATTTCCCAGTGATGGTTGTGCAGGCACAGACAGAAGTAGAGCATCTGCCTAGAATCCCCCAGTGAGGGGCTGGGGTGTGGCTCAGTGGTAGGGGACCTGCCTAGGATCCCCCAGTGAGGGGCTGGGGTGTGGCTCAGTCGTAGAGCATTTACAGACAGATAGATGAAGTGAAGTTCTGTCTAGCTGGCAATATGTCTGAATCCAACCTTTTAAAATTCCTCTCTGAGACAGGTGTGATATGTCAGGAGCCTTTGCTTCCTCCTGGCAAGGGAAATGAATAGGAAAGCAATACTCATGTTGATGTAAACCTTTGTAGTTCTTTAGACAGATTGTATGGCATTCAGCAAAGTGACATTTTGAGAGCTGAGTTGGCTGGCCTTAGGCTGCCCACCTCAATAAGAAGAGGTAATATGAATTAGCACAGGGAGAATGATGTTTGTGTCAGCTGGTACTCCATAACCTCTGATAGTCCACTGTGTAGTGAATCTTTTTCTGTCCTGCCAATCAGCTCCCAAGTCACAACACAGAGAAAGCTCAGTTGATAGCTTAGGCTTGTTTCTAACTAGCTCTTATCACTTAAATTAACCCATTTCTAGTATTCTGTGTGCTGCCACTTCACTCGTGGCTGTTACCTCTCCTCCTGTATGTCTTGCTCATTCTTAGCCTCTCAGTGTCTGTTCCCTTCTTCCCAGTTTCCACAGTGTCCCCCAAATCATGCCTACCTACTCGACATTTGTTTTTTTATTAAACCAACTTGAGTGACACATCCTTGAAGAGCACAAAAAATTATTCTGCAACACCATTGTTGTGATCTGAATATCCTCATAGGGTTATTGTGTTTGAACACTTGATCTTCAGCTGGTATCAGTACTTTAGAAGATTGTAAAACCTTTAAAAGGCCATCACTCGAAATTTTATAGCCCATTCCATTTCCTGTGAGTGCTCTGCTTCTGGCTGTAGACATAGGGTGACCAGCTGCTTCATGCCTTCCCACAATGAATTGTATCCCTTCAAACTGTAAGCCATGAAAACATTTTTCTTCTTTAAGTAGTCCTTTTAAAAGATGTATTTACTTATTGATTTATTTAGTGTGTGTGTGTCTCTCTGTGTGTGTACATGATTTAGGTACCTGTAGTAGACAGAAGAAAACATCAGATCCCTGGAGCTAGAGTTGTAGGTTCTTGTAAGCCACTAAATCTGAGTTCTAGAAATTGAACTCAACTCAGGTCCTCTTGTAGAGTCATCCTTCCAATGAGTCATCTCTCCAGCACCAACACCTACTTTCAGATTTTTCTTTTTTTGTGGTGCAGATGGACATGACTCAGTTTCAACGTGAAACCCTCCTCTGGGCTTGCAAAAGGATTTCCAAAGTAGATTTAAAAAATTTGACACTGCTATTGAGAAATTAAGTCTAAGAACCTATGTTTTGAGTAGGAGCAAGTTCACTTTACTAGATCTGTTTCAACCTAGAAACTGCAATGGAGAGGATATAGTGCAACTTGACGGGCTTGACCACAGAGACCATAGAATTTCCAACCATTTGGGGATGTTTGTTCCAGTGTATCTGTATTGGTTACTTTTCTGGAGGTTGTGACCAATGGCCTGGCAAGACACAGTTTAAGAGAGGAGGGGTTTATTCTAAAAATTTAAAGTTCCATCATGGTAGGGAAGGCATGGCAGCCGGAGCAGGAGGCGACTGTTCACATAGCAACCACAGTCAGGAAGCAAATAGAGATGGTTGCTGGTGCTCATCTCTCTTTCTCCTTTTTATTCAGTCCAGAACCCCAGACCACGAGACAGTGCCACCCACAATCAGCATGGTTCTTCCCTCTTCAATTAGCCCAGCCTGTATATCCCCCTCATAGACCTGCCCGGAGGAAGTTCATTTCCAAGTTATCTATCCATCAAGATTAATCATTGTGCTATCTATGAACGTCAGTGACTCAGCCCAGCAGAGAAATTGTTTATTCTGAGTCTAAAGAACTTCCCCAGAGTCTGACATAATGAAAGGGATAAGACTTCCACAGGTTGTCTTCTGACTGCCACCTGTGTCCTGTAGCTCCTTGACTAACTTACCCGACACACATACACACACACACACACACACACACACACACACACACACACACACACACACTGAAAAAACAATCTCTGGTTGGGGAAGTGGTGTCTAAATGTAATTGGAGCCCTCACCATACTCCAACGGGGCAGTCATCATTGAGACTTGGCTCTGGATCTTAGATTTTGAGCCCTATCCAGCTTCCGTATAAACTGTAGCTGCGGTAGGCATCGAGTTGCATCCCATGAGAGCTCCCAAGCAAGAACTTCCAACCTGAAATTCCTCAAACTCCTGATCCAACAAAATGGTCACTACAAGCTGCTACACTTTGGGATAATTTGTTAAAAAGAAATTGTAAGAACAACACCAGTTACGATATTGAGTTGATATGCCAGCAGGGTGATAGAGCCCAGAGATGGAAGGAGGGTGTCATTAAAGTGTCCCTCAGGACAGGAGAACATTCTGGAACCCAGTTCTTCTGGGTTTGGTGCCTGGAACTTATCCAACATGCAAGCTCTCACCATTCACTGTGAGGATAACTTCCTTATCTGTGACTTGGAGAGGCTGCTGCATATCAGATTGGGTTTTAGAGATGCGATTGACATCTTGTTTCTTTCTAGTATAAGACAAGCTAATTTTTTTTTTTTTCAGTTTCGTAATGCTTTCTCTGGGACAGAAAGGTTATTGATTGTCACAATTCTCTGGCCTGGGTAATCGATACATACCAGTTAAAAGGCAACACGGTGACGGATGAGAGTCCCATCTAGTGCTGTTCTACATGATGGTGGGCAGTGATAATTCGCCTGTCAGAAAGCTGTGCTTTCTTAAGAAGCCAAATGTGAAGGCATTAGGGGATTTAGTGTCAAGATGAGTGGTGACATGTTTGTGGCTTGACATTTGGAGCTTTTTATTTTATGAGAAGCAGAGGTGAGCACAGGATCCATTCCTCAGAGAGGACCCCAGTTCTTTCCTGATATTGTCAAAGTAGAACACTGAGGTGGATTGTCCTTTTACATAAGAGATTTATTGGAGTGACATTAAAGTTATAGACCAGTAGTTCTCAACCTTCCCAATATTGCGACCCTTAATATAGTACTTCAAGCTGTGGTAACCCCTACCAATAATATTATTTTCATTGCTACTTCATAATTGTAATTTTTCTGCTGTTATGAATCGTAATGTAAATATCGGATATGCAGGATGTCTGCTATACAATCCTTGTGAAAGGGTTGTTCAACCTCCAAATGGGTCATGATTGACACATGTTCATCTTGATTGTTGGGGGTGGACTCACTCCTCTCTATCAACAATTTATTTCCCTTCCTTCTCTTCTTCCTGCCAACAGTGTCTCATGTGTCCCAGACTGGCCTCCAACCCCCCATGTAATCAAGAATGATTTTGAACTTATGATTCTGTGTCTAGTCCCCACTTCTGGGATTAGAAGTTGGGCCACCATGCCAGGTTCATAGAGTGGCAGAATGGGATCTGTGGCTTGGTGCCTGCTAGACATCTCTCTACAGATTAGGCTTCATTTTTAGCAGCTTTCTTTAATGGGCTAATTTTACAGCGTTCCATGAGGATGTTCAGACCTCTTTGGCCTCTCTTCGGTTCCTGCTTCACTGTGATGCGTGGCTTGAAGTAGGCCAAGTTGATCCTCGCTCAACACTTCCCCTGCCCCAGGGCACCTCCAGTCCAGACCTTAATAGGTAGAAAGACCATAGAATGGGGTCCAAGAGCATCAGAGTTGTGTGTGCACACTGAAAGATTAATTTCAAAATATAATCTGCATATATTAACTATGGCTGTATATATTAATTATAACTGCATATATTAATTATAGCTGTATATATTAACTATAACTGCATATATTAGCTATAATGGCATATATTAACTATGTTGAGGAGAAGAGGCCTTTATATACTGTGTATAGTTTGACTCTAGACCCTAAATGGTCCTTATAAGCTCATAGGGAGTGACATTATTAGGAAATGTGGCCATGTTGGCGAAATGGAGTCATTGTGGGGGTATACTTTGAGGTCTCCTATGCTCAAGGTATGCCGAGTGTCCCAGTTCACTCCCTGTTTCCTGTAGATCAAGATGTATGACTCTCAGCTTCTTCTCCAGCACCATGCCCCACCGTGATGAAAATGGACTAAACCTCTGAACAGTAAGCCAGCCCCAATTAAATGTTTTATTTATTAAAGTTACCATAGTTATCATGTCTCTTCACAGCAGTAGAAACCCTAATGAGACACATGACTTCTGGAGAAAGTATCTCTTATGTGTGGCTGAGCCATAACCTCTGCACTTAGCTGGATGGTAAACTTGCAGTTACAGCTGGGCTTGCTAAGGGTAGGCGAACAGATCCTTCAATTACTTTCTTAATGGAGACCCAGGTAGCAAAGTCACAGGAGGGCTCTCTGATGACAGCATTTCTGTGAATAGTGAAGTTCTACCAACTCTTTATTTGAATATATTGGAAAGTGTATTGGTTTCTGTATAGAGGAAAAGCAAAAGAATGTTCTCATGAGTTTTTCTGGACTTGGTGCAGAGAGACAAATATGAGAGATTTTTATGTGTCTGTATCCTGGCAAGGGTTTGGGGTACTTTCTACTCTGCTTTCTTTCATTGGGATTAAACACTGTGACCAAAAGCACCACATTCACCCTCCCTCCCCCTTTCCTCCCCCTTTCCTCCCTCCCTCCTTCTCTCCCCTCCCCTTCCTCTTTCTCCCCCTCTCTATCCTCTCTTCCCCTGTTCCTCTCCCCTTACCTGTGTAGCTCTTTGCTATTTCTGCTTAAACCTCCTGGGCATCATCATACTCAGATATCAGACTTGTGGAAAGCAGTATTTCTTAGAGCAGTATCCAGCGTTTTGTAAGCTTGGTTTGTTGGGAGTGGTTTGTTTGTTTTAGGCAAGTCTCCATATAGCACAGATTGGTCTAGAACTTACTAGGCTCCAGGTTAGCTTTGAATTCAGGATGATCTTTCTACCTTAGCTTCTTGAGCGCCGGTACTAAAGATAGTTTTTGTTTTTGCCTTTTTTTTGTTTTGTTTTGTTTTTGTTTTTTAACACTGCCATTAAATTTCTAGTTGGGTGTTAAAAATCACTCTTGTAATTTGACAGGGCCTTTCAGAGCCATCCAGAATAATATTCATTTTTTTGTATATTTGTTTGTTTTAGGAGAGAGTTTCATCAAGCTTGGGCTGGCATCCAACTGGGTATATAGCCAAAGATGACCTTGCCTTCCTGATCCTCCTGAGTCCTACTTCCTGAGTGCTAGGATCACAGGAGATTTATCCTAGAGCTTCATACATATATAGTATATTTCCTGTATACTAGGTGGGCACTCTACTGAGCCACTGGAGCCGCCTTATTTATAGAATGTTTTACTTTTTATCTGATGGTATCAGGATCAACTGTACAACTTCCACATAAAAGGTTACATTTTCTTTAGTCCTACTGTTGGGACATTTCAGTTCTGGCCATGGGTGCCCAGGTCCAGTCATAGCTGGCATGGTATTCTTGGCATATTTATACAAGCTCAGAGATCTGAAGATCACTACTGACATGGCTAAGGTTAGTGGCCAAAGGACAAGCACCTGGGCGCAGGCTTTGCAGTAAAGGTTGTGCTGATAGGGCCCATGATAAGTGAAAACAATTTTCTGGAAATTATATTAAATAGCTCCCATTGGCTACCTGGCAGTGCTTAGGAATAGGTGCCTGGAAAGCTCTAGAGAATTGTCGAGAGAAGAGTGAAGTAACTCAGGTGACTGTTGGATTGAGGGAGAGTATAGTCTAAGATACTTTGAGCTCCCTCCAAAATTGTGGTAAATTGTATGCATCCATGCATGCACATCTATGTGGTCACATGTGTAAATACATGTTTGAGGATGGGAAAGAATCTGGGCATGGTGGTAATCAAAGTGTGCCTCATTCTCACTGGGAGCCTCCACCTGCATTGCAATCTCACTGGGGCCTCCACTTGTGATGCCTGCATCACCCGAGTGAGCCTCATATCGAGCAAGGACCTGGAGATTAAGAGACACAGGTCACTCTTGAACAAAGAATGCCATTCATTGGAGCTCAGGAGAAGCCTTATATACCAGGGTTGTCTTAATTCACCTTGAGTAACCTTGGCAGCTCACAAGCAATACCTGGTCTGGGTCAACTCCTTTGATTTCTGCCAACTTCCTGATTCTCTAATTGCAGCACCTGTTTGGGCGATGTTCTGATAATGGAAATGGATCAATTGGTTCCAGTAAACACCACAGGCCACTAAATAGTGCTAAGCCCTGGGGGCTGCAGGCTGACCCCCACACAAAGTAATAAGGAGGCTGAGGCAGAAAGATTTCCATGAGTTAGCTGTCAACTGGAACTGCATTATGTGCTCAAGGCTAGTCAGGGCCAGAGTAAATTTCTGTCTGAAAATAAATAGAGGCTCAGTGTTTAAGAGCACTTGTTACTTTTACAAAGAACCTGGGTTTGGTTCCCAGCACCCATACCATGGCTCATAACTAACAGTAACTACAGTTCTGTGTCATTAAGTTCCCTCTTCTGACCTCTGCAGGCTCTGGGTGCAGGGAGTGCACATGTATATATGCAAAACACTCCTACATATAAAATAAAATAAAAAAAACCTTTAAAAAGCCAACAATACAATAACAACAGTTATAAAAACAACAACAAACTAAAAACGAAGACCCCACAAAAGTGGAAAGGACACAGGTTCCCTGTATGAGGCTAATATTGTTTCCTCAGGAGTGGCTCAGACTCATGAGCAGACTTGTGACCCAGGGCCCTTTTCATGATACTCTCAATATTAGTTACTTTTTCCTTGCTGTGGGAAAACACCTGGCAAGAAGCAGCTTCAGACTTGGTTTCAAGGATTAGAGTTTATGGAAGACATGGAACATAAAGTATTGGTTATCATATATCAGCACTTCAGAATCCTGAGGGCAATAGGAAATGGAGTGGGTCTATAATACCTTAATGTAGGGGATTAGGTTGTTCCATTGTAAATAATTGTCCCCGCCTATGAGTTTAATAAAAAGCGCTGATTGGCCAAAGGCAGACAGGAAGTGTGGGCGGGGCTACCAGACTAAGAAGACTCTAGGAACGGGAAGAACAGAGCAGAATGCCAGAGAGAAGCCAGAAGAAGCAGAGAATAAGTATGCTGCTCTGAGAAAAGGTACCAAGCCCCATGGCTGAACAGGATAAGAATCATGGGTTAGATTAGATGAAGGGTAGAGAGCTAGCAAGTTATATGCCTGGGCCTTAGGCCAATCAGCCTAAAACTATTGTAAGCATCTGTGTGTCTCTGTGGGTCTGTGGGTCTGCAGGCCTAAACCTAGAGGTTAGGCCTGAAAGTCCAGGCCAGAAACCTCATACTATACCTTAAGGCTAGCCCCAATGACCATGTTATCCAGAAAGCCACCACCTCCTAAAAGTTTTACATTTTCCCAAAATAATACCATCTGCTAGGGACTAATTACCCAGACTCAAGAGCTGATGGGGGATACGCCATATTCAAGCTATAGAGCTCCTGCTTAGACTCCATGCCTTGAGGGACCCCTTCTAGTTTTTGTAACATTCTGGTTAGCTTAATTGTCAACCTGAGCAGCTTCATGTCCCAAATGAGAAATTTCCCAGATCAGACTGACCCCCGGACATATCTGTGGGTAATTGTCTAGACTGTCAATTATTGTAGGAATCTATCCCACTGTGGGCTGCACCATTCCCCTCAGGGTAAGTGGTCTTGTACTGTCCAAGAAAGCTAAGTAAGGACCAGAGAAATGGCTCTGTTGTTAGAAACTCACACTGGTCTTGCAGGGGACCCACATTGTCATTCCAGCATCTACATCAGGCAGCTCACACTTACCTTTCACTCCAGATCTAGGGATATGATGCCTTCTTTTGGCCTCTAGGAGTCCTGTGCTTAAGTGTGCATACCCACACAGAGGCATACATACCCTATTAAAAATAATAAAAATATATTTTTAAGAGATGTCTAGCTAAGCCAGAGGCTGAGCATGAGTCAGCAAGCAACATCCCTCCGTATTTCCTCCCTTCAGTTCTGTCCTGACTTCTCTCAAGGCTGGACCCTAACTTATAGGCTGAAATGACCCATTTCTATGCCGTGTTGCTGTAGTCTAAGTGATTTATCACGTCCACAGAGACAAAACTAGAACAATTTACATCTATTCGCTTCTCTGATTACTTTAATCTCTTCTAGGATGCTCTGTCATCCTCGGCCTTGTTTCTAGGTGACTCGTAGTATGCATCACCATGACGGTTGCTGTAAAAGGGGACCACACTCCACTCAGCCATGAAAATAAGAGTTATCATCATGCAAAGTTTGTGCTACACAGAACTAGTTCTAACAACAGTGCCAGAGAGACGTTTGTGCTATACACTAATACTGAATATACTGAAAATGTATATAGAACATGTATATGGGCTATGTGATGATGGACACTTGGAGGTAACCTGGGAAGTGACTGGTTGAAAGTTGAGATGGTTCCAAATAGATTGAATGAGAAAAGGAATCAGGAAATCCAGTGACAAGAACTACAAGAGGCTCAAGCAGAAATCATACCCTCTCTTATCACCTTTGGATCATATGAGATTCTATTTTCTCATATTGTATCAAGTGTTCAACATTTTCATTTACACATTTATTAATTCCTTTTCCATCTTTGTGATATGTTAGTGTTTTTATAATATCAACAGAGATTAAGCTGTAATAGTATATTTCTATTCATTTTCTGATCAATTTCTGTATGCTTGTGTGTGCATATGTGTGCTTATTCATGTGTAGTTGCTTCTTTTCTATTGCTGTGATAAAATATCCCAACTAGGGGAGAAAGGGTTTGTTTAGATTTATAGTCCCAGATGGAAAGAATCTGTCCTGGTACAGACATAATGACAGGCAAGGGAAGCACGGTGGGAGGTGCACTAAGGGTCCCGTTCACACTGCATCCACACACAGGAAGCAGAAGTGAACAGGAAGTGAGGCCAGGCTATAAAGACTCAAGGGTCTCCCCACCCCACAGTGATATACTTCCTCCAGCAAAGTTCCACACTAAAGGTTCCATAATCTTCCCAAATAGGACCACCTGTTAGGAAACGAGTATTTAAACATGTAAGTCAGTGGGAGGCATTTCACATTAAAACCACACATCATCTGTGTGAGAGAATTGTGCGCATGCCTTAACACACATATGGACGCCAGAGGACGAGGATTAGTCCTCATCATTCACCTTGCTTGTGGCATGACTTCTTGTTCAATAGGAACTATAGACATTTCCTGTCTCTGTCATCCATCTAGCCAGAGGATCACTGGGATTATAAATATGTGCTACTGCATCTGGCTTTACCTGGGGTCTGAGAATCTGAACTCACATCATCATGCTTGTATAACAAACACTATGCGCTGAGTCAGATCCTTAGCCCACATTTGTTAAATGTTTGATTTGGTTTTTTATTTGTTTGTTTTGGCTTTTTGCTTATTCAGTACTTGTGTGGAATTTCTGCTCTAGTTAGAATAATGGTGACCTTAGTTCTTGAAGAAGTGAGTTTTGAGATAGCCTTCTGAGATACATAGATTTAAAACAGAACACGGGTTGTACTCTCTAGACTTAGAAGGGCCTTAGGTGCTGACCAAGTCCCTGTACCATACCTCAGTTCATTCATCCTGCAGTGACATCCAGTACATTTGTGCGACTCCAAAGCAAGCCCGTGAGTGTGAAGACTTTATTCACTTCTGAATCTGCTCTCTTCTTTTGAAGCATGAAACTCACCATATAACATTACCAGGAAGAAGTTTCTTCTATGAACTAGTTCATATCTGTGTGTGTGTGGCCATGCACAAACATATAAATAAGCACACAAGTGTATAACATGTCTAGATGAGCAACTGTGGAGAAGGGAGAAATTGTCCATATGCTATTGGCAGTCAGGGTTCATACAAGCTTTCTGAAACTTGGATAAAGTGTGTCCCTTCTCTAAAGCCTTTGTTAGCAACTGTGGGATCCATGTGTGGGGAAGAGTGAGCTAAGGTGGTAGGGAGTGCCAGGGAGCAGGAGGAAGATACTGCTTTCTCATTGCTCTGACTGAATACCCGGCAAAAGCAACTTCAAAGAACAATTTATTCTGCCCAACAGGTCAGGGAATATAGTTCATCCCAGGAGGGAAGTCATGCCATGTTGGGTGACATGGTCAGGATGGTCAAAACTTAGCGCAGCTTCTTACACATTGCCAAATAGGAAATAGAAGGCACAGGCAGGCGTGTGGGTGTGGCTAAAGCCTCGAAGACCTTTTAGGAGCCAGCTAGATCCTACCTCTCAAAGATTCTACAACCTCCCTAAGCATCAGTACCGCTCGAACTGGACCAAGTATTCAAACACAAGAAACCATTTCTCACCCAAACCAGAACAGATGAGCCAACACTAGGCTCATTTCATAATGAAAACATCTGTAACTCTGGAGACGCCGCGGTTTGTGAAAGAAGTCAGTTAATTTCTCCACTTTGTGTCAGCTTTTAAGGGTGAGCATTGACTCAGCAGAGACCCCTCCTCCCTCTCTTCATGGGCAATCATCGGGAGGGTCCAGGCTTCTGAGTCATCAGTCATCATGCCTTATCTTTCTCTTCAGTTTAAGTTTGTAATTTTCTCATTAAAAACTGTGAGTGGGTTCATCTCTACATTTTTACATCCTGTTCCTTGCGTAGGGGTAGGACCTCCTCACATCTGCAGGTCATTAGGCCAACTTGGCTATTGGCAATTATCTTCTCAAAGTTTCTAGTTTGCCTTGGGGAGGGGAGATTAGCTAGACTAGCAGAGTTTGGACACGGGTAGCCAATTAAGGCTACCAGCAAGGGCCCAGTACTTCCTCTTAATCTATAGTTGGACCTAAGCAGGCTTAAGGTTTTGAAAATGAACCAGAGATTGCATTTGTTCAGCTCATGAGTGAGCCTCAGGTTACCAACACACACGCATCCCACTGAGAAGCAGCCTACCATTATTTATTTATTATTTATTTATTTATTTATTTATTTTGCACAGGATGGACTAAGCCACTCCCTTATTCTCCTGTTCACAGAGAGCCTCACACTTGCAGATGTAGCAAGTATTTTTTTGATCACCTCGTGGGGAGTGTGAGGAGCCAAGTTAAGAGGCACTTGGCAGCAACGCTCTCCCGTGAATGCTGGGAAACATTATTTACGATTCAGAGCAGGCAATGTGTATTAGGAGCTGATTTCTAAATTTAGAGATGATTCAAGTGATTTGGAAAGACTCAGTTTTAAGTCACATTAAAAAAAAAAAAAACACAGCAGGTGGCCTGTAGTGTTAAAGCGTGGCTTACATTTCTTTTCTTTTTGGAAGAAGACAGAATTTTCCAGTCCTGTAGTTGCTCATTCCAGCAGTAAGTGCATACAAAGATTTGCTAGAACTGTGCAAGGTTCATGTAGCTACGCTGGCTGATTCTGACCTGCCTGTGCCGGGAGTAGATCTCACACAGTTTCAAGTTGCCTTATTTTACAGAATGCTGTGGCTCTGTACAGCAAGGCTCTGTTTACCCACTGCTAGAGAGTGTGACTGGTATCCTTGAACTTGGGAAAAGAGAAAGGTTTCAGAGTGCTGCAAGACAGGAAGGCATTGCATTTTTAAACGTTTATCTATTTATTTTTGTGGGTTGTCACTGGGGTGCCGAGGGAGATGTTGATCCAATACAATCTGTCCTGCAGTTCTGTGCTGATTTATTTGGTAACCATGCTTAATACAGTGACAGAAATGCAGGGGAGAAGCAACTTAAGGGAGGAAGAGTTTACTGTGGCTCACAGTGTGAGGACAAAGTTCATCATGGCGGAGAAGGAGTGGAGGCAGGAGCATGAGACAGCTGGTCACATGGTGTCCACAGTTAGGAAGGAGAGGGGGGGAGGGAGGGAGGGAGGGAGGGAGGGAGGGAGGGAGAGAGAGACACTGTCTGTGCTCAGCTTCCATTCTCCTTTGTATTCTATCCAGGACCCCAGCCTATGGGATGTTGCTGCCCATTGTCCAGAGTGGATTTCCCCATCTCAGTTAATCCGATCTAGAGCCTCCTTCATAGACATTCTCCCCAGTGAATTTAGATCCTGTCAAGTTGATCATTGATATTAACAATTGTAACTGCTTTTTCGTTTAAAATCCCCATGTTGCTTGTCAAGGATGGCCTGGGGGACAGAAACCAGGGATGTCCTCATATTCAGAGTAGTCCTGAGGCATTTATGTCTTTAAATGTCATTAGGGGAGGGACTGGGGGGATGGCTCAGTGGCTAATGTGCTTGTCAAACAAGCATAGAGACCTAGATTTAGTCACCAGAGGCCCATTTAAGTGGAGGGTATCCTGGTCTATGGAGACCACTAGAATAAGCCAAGACAAGCTATATCTTGAAGTTCTGGGATGGATTGAGAGAGCCTGCTTCAAAGAATCCTATACAAGAGGGATTGAAAATTATTCCCAACACCAACAATCTTGGGCCTCCATGTGTACGCACACACATGTGTACATGCACTTGCTCACACATGTGTGTTCACATGTATGCTAGATCATGCATACACATACACACCAAACACTCACACACTTAAATTTATTTTTAAACTTATTTGGTGACTGCTTCCAAAGACCCATATCTCTTGTTTACTCTTAAAGATGTTGATTCATTATGTCTTTCTTGTTATTCCTTTATAACAAGTTCTCATCATGTAGCTCAGGCTAGCCTCGTAGTGGCAAACCTCCATCCTCAGACTCCAGAGTGCTGGGATTATGGGTACACCATCATATTTGATTCTTTTCCCCTCCTTAATAGAAACCTTAGTTGATGTGAACCTTGAATGACATAGAAGAACCACTTATGTGTGTTTTAATGTGTCCACAATGTCACCAGTCCATCACTTTTTGTTTCCAAAATATTTTCAAGGCTGGAGAGATGGCTCAGAGGTTATGAGTGTACACCACAGCTGTTGCAGAGGACCTGAGTTTGTTCCCACCACTCCCACAAGTTGACTACAATTACCTGTAACTTTGTCTTCACTCATTTGGCCTCTGTAGACACCTGTGTGCACAAACCTACACACACATACACACACGGGCATGCACACACGCACACACAATTAGAAATCAAATCAAAATAAAAAAAAATTTTCATCACTCCAAGAGGAGACCCTGTCTCCAGTGAGTAGCCAATTTAATTCTCTTTTTCCATGAGCTCCAGGAAATCAGTAATTTGCTTTCTGTTTGTGGGTTTACCTATTCTCAATGTTTCATGTGAATATGTGCACATATAAGGTTCTATCTTTATCATATGGCTTAGCATGTTTTCAATTTCCATATAAATTGTAGCATGGACTGCTACTTTATCTCAGTTTATGCTTTTTTTGAGATAGGATTCAGACTAGCCCAGGCTAGTCTGAAACTCACTATACACCTGTCTCAGTTTCCTGAGTTCTAGAATCACAGGTGTGTGCAACACCAAGCCTGGAAACTCTGTATGTTTCCAGTAGGATCTAGATAGCTTCACTTTGGAAAAATATATCTCAAAGCCAAGGGATTCTTACATGGACCCCTGGTTAAAATCCACCCACATAATGAGTCTACCACCACAGGCGTTTTGCTGCGATCTTAAAAGCTGTCATTACTGTGAGCAACGGCGTGCTTCCGGGAAGATGGCCCAGTTCAACCCACTACTTGAAGAGTTAATTATTTCCACAACAACTCAGTCACGTGGGAGTTGAGCATCTGCCTGAATATATACTCTGAAGGGGAGGATGACGTCAAGAGAACTTAATCACACTGCTGATGTTTCTAGAAGAAAAAATTGTTCTCCATGTACATCTGGAATCTACGGTGGGCCACATACACCTGCTGGCAGGGCAGGGTATGTAAGGTGAGGGACCCAATTCAACAACAGCATGAAACCAAGGAACTGAGTTTGGAACCCGCTGAGACTGAACACAGTTTGGAAGCCTTGGCTAGACACCTCATCACCACAGATGAGTCTGGTGACTTCCTTACTACCTCACTTAAGACCTCTCTCTCCTTTTCTCCTCTTCTCTCTCTTCACAAAATGGGTATGAGCTCAACATCTTAGGCATGCTAAGTGCTCTCTACCACTGAGCCACATTCCATACCTCATTTGGTTCTAAATTCTGTCCCAGACTCCTCACCGGGAGAATCTAGGCAGATACTCTGTTTCTAAGCCATATCCAGGCCATGTCCTCACTGGGGAGTTCTGGGCAACCCCTTTACCTTTGGGCTTAGTTTCCAGCCTCCCACTGCAGATTCTAGGCAATCATTCTCTTCCTGAGCCACATCTCCAGCCATTTTTTTTTTTTTTAAATTTTGAGATGGGGTTTCACTGGGTTGCCAAGGCTGGCCTTAGACTCCCTACATAGCCCTGGCAGGCCTCGAACCTCCAGCCATACTGCCTCCGAGTGGCTGGAATCATAGGACTACACCAGCAGGCCTGACTAACCTTCCTCTTCTTTTCAAGTTCATTGATGATAATAACACTCTCCTCCATGAATGAGTGGAGTCGTGTTTTACACATTAATAGAATTCTGTTGAGTCTCCAGAGACCTCCTCAGACTGAGAGAAGCAAATAAAATATGTGAAGGTCAGCGTTAGCCAGCTCAAGTATTCCAAACTTATATCATCTTAGAAAATGCATGTGTCCCTTGGCTCCCCTGTCCACATCTTCAAATTCTCCTCTCTGTGTGAAGACGTGTGTCTGGGCAATTGCTCCTGTGTCTGAAGGTGTGTGTGTGTGTGTGTGTGTGTGTGTGTGTGTGTGTGTGTGTGTGCACGCGCGTGCGTGCACATGTGCATGTGCACGTAGGTATGAGTGAAGGCCAGGTCCCAGGGTATTAAGAGCACCGTGGGGAAGACTTTGGACTCCATTTTCAGTGCAGTGAGGTGGGATGGGGGATTGAGAGCACACTGATTGTTCTTTGGAATGTCCTCTGAGTGTGAATAGAGAGTAAGGTACAGAAAATCAGCGAGGGCAGATGGGGACCGCACAGTTGGGAGTTGACCACAGCGATGCAAGCCAGAGATGTCACTGGGACCATGGGAGTGGGAGCCTCAGGTGCACTCAGCTGACATGCTGGATCTAGACAAGGAAATGTAAGAATATGACAAATGACAAATGACTTCTGGGTTCTAATTCTGCATCAAATATGAATATTAAAACTAATTGATTCGGCCTCTTTTCTGCATTGCTTTATGCATGTCTCCTGAAAATAGTCCCCAATAAAAGGCCAGTCCATGGGTCTTTGTTTCACAGTCTTGTTTGTGGGCATATGTGCTACATGTATGTGTTTGTGTGTGCTCCTCAAAATAAGATGAAAGGATTCATCACTGTCAAGGCTGAAGAGTTTGATTCCAGAGTTTATATAATACACCACCAACAAAAGCAAAAAAAACCAACCCCCCAGAAAAAAAAAAAAAAAAAAAAAAAAACAAAGCTAGGCATGGTAGTTTACACATGTAATTCCAGTACTGGGAATCCAGAGACGGGATCCCTGGAGCTTGCTGGTCAGCGAGCCTAGCATTACTTGTTGAGTTCCAAGTCAAGGGAGAGATCCTGTCTCAAAACAAAAAGTAGACGGTACCTGAGAAAGGTCACCTGAGGGTCATCTGTGGCAGTGTTCATCCAGTTAATTTATAAGGCTTATCTAGAGCATCAGCCTTAGTCGTAGACACTGAGAGTTGGAGGCTTTCAAGAGGGACGTTAGTAACTGCTGACTCAAGCTCTGTGGGCTGCATCCTGCATGAGGTGGTGAAAGTCAGAGGACTGAGATTATCACATGTGCTTGTGAAAATGGCTCCCTTTGCAGGTTCTTATCTGACCCTGAGCTTATAGTCTAAGGTTATCAAAAGCTGCTTGGATCCATTTGTTTCTGTCTGTTTGTCTGTCTCTCTCTTTCACACACACACACACACACACACACACACACACACACACACACACCCTCCCTCTCCTGAGGTAACCTCCTCAGCACCCTGGATCTTGACTGTCCCCAAATGGGGTTCATATAACAAAATACCCAATGGAAGCAACTTAGGAGAATGAAGGTTGATTTCCGGTTCACAGATTTAGAAAGTCCGTGTCATCATGGCAGGGAAGACAGCATCTTTGTGTTGATAAGAAGTCCTTTTATGATGGCTAGAGCAGGAAGCTGAGAGGGTGTGACAGAAGCCCTCAGTGATCTTTGGCTATGATCCATCTTGTGAAAGTTCTAAAGCCCTTCCAAGTATCCACCTCTACCTGAGGAACAAGGTTCAGAACAAGCCTGGAGGAAGAAGACATTGTGTATTCAAGCCCATATGGGGCAGTGAAACCTTTGACATTATCCAAATTCTGACACCATGATGCTGTATTGATTATTACTTATGAATGTATTAGCTTCATTTACAGCTGTAACAAAATGCACATGGCTGGCAGGATGCAGATTAGACATGGTTGGTAAGAGGTGAAGCGTAGACAGAAGTCTTTCTTTAGGTCACTGGCAGAATGCTCTTGAAGGGGATGAGATTATGGAATCCTGGTCCCTTCCTCTTCCTCTTTATAAGTGTTCTGTTGCCATGACAATATCCAAGATAATTAACACGGACAGGGGAAGGTTATATTTTGATCCATACTCTCAAATGTTTCATTTCTTGGTCATCTGGAACCATCTTGGATGGTAGAAAAACAGAAGATTGTGGTGAGGGGTAGAACTGCTCACCTTATAGTAGCCAGGAAGCAAAGAGAAAGATAAAGAAGTAAAGAAAGATGATGACAGAGGGAGAGAGAGAGAGAGAGAGAGAGAGAGAGAGAGAGAGAGAGAGAGAGAGAGAGAGAGAGAGAGAGAGAGAATAGAAAGCTAAAGTTAAACAGAGATAGCTGAGATAGGGATAGAGATATAGAGAGAGTTGGAGATGGTGGACTGAATTAGATGTGAGAATAGAGCTTTGATGCTCTGGAAATAGATGGGGGCTAAACTTCTGAGTTCACAACGTGCATCCACTGGGGAATAAGCCTCCAAAAGGAGCTTTGCAGGATGTTCAAGATCCTAGTCATAAAACTCTGCTTCCCTGGATACAGGTGAAATAGTTGTTGGAGTAGGTGATGTTCTTCCAACCCCAGTGCTTTCTGTTTATAGCCTGACAAGAACTGTCCACATCGGCAAGGAAAAGGAGGTGAAAAGTAGACACATAGAGGACTGGGAGCATGTCATTTGCTTTGCAAATGAGATTGGTGTGATCTAGGAACCAAGTCACCCTGAAATAATAGGAGAGAGATTAAAATTGATTTCTAACCTACCACTGTCAGGGTGCATCTCAGAACAGCCTTTAGGGGTCTAATCTCTCTGTCCACTTCTACAGAGAGGTTGGATGTCACTTGGAGACATGTCAACATGTTTGTCCTTGATGGATGAGCTGACTCCACAAAATGCCAAGCACAATGTCAGCTACAGAGTGATTGACTCAGAGCAGGCTGCTCTAGCTGTATGAATAGGGGCATGATGCCTATCTGGGGAGGTGATGCATTAGCTATATGACTAAGCAGCCTGTTTTTGCTTGGGACCATTTGAGGATGCTAGCAAAACAAGGTCCAATCACAACAGGGTAACAAGCCCTGTAAAGGATCCAGAATCCAAGCATCCTAATGAGTATCTGAGAGCTGGTAGAGGAGCTAGACCCCTCAGGTAACCAGGCTTTAAGCACAGAAGGCTGTGAGCACAATAATACAGCCAGCTCACCATAGCCTATGACAAAATACCTGAACCAATAAAGTTATGAGCAGAAATGCTTATTTTGGCTTACAGTCCTCATTACATTGCACGAATGATGCATTAACCAAACCCTACCCCCATAACTAGGAAAGAGTGACTTCTGTTACATAGTCCTGATTCCCTACGTATGTTATGTAGTATAGGTCAAATATTAACTAAACCTGATTTTTCACAGTTCAAGGCTTCCCACTGTCTCAGAAACTTTAAAAGGTGGAAAGCAAAACACCTTTACTTTGCCTGGTGGCTGAAATGCTACACTCTACCACAAGTCCTGTTTCTGCAGTAATAAATCTATTGTCTGACTACTTAATTTGACCCCCATCCTGTTTCTTCGAGTTTCTCTTTGTCTCTTTCTCTCTCTCTTTTTCTCCCTCCCTCTTCCTTCTACCAAAACTTAACAATAGTTACTCAACAAGTCTGCATATAGATCATGATGTGAAAGGGTGAAGAAAATTTCAGAAAGTTGTCTTCAAAACTTAACAGGAATGTACAGCCAGGTGTGAGGCAATCTGCAGTCCTTGAACTCTGAAGGAGGAGATAGGAGGATCATGAGTTCAAGTCCAGCCTGAGCTATATAGTGAATGCCAGGTCAGCCTGGGCTATACAGCAACTTCAAGGCCAGCCTGGGCTACATAGCAAGTTTCAGGTCTACCTAGACTACGTGAAGTACTGCTTCAAAATAATAAAATAAAATAAAAGTGTAATAAAATAGCTGTCCAGGCCCAAGAATGAGCTTTAATTCAGTGTCTTTTTAAGGAAGCAGTGATGGGCAGATTTCCTATCCTATCCTAAAGGTCCTGACATGAAACTTTTGTCTAATAGGAATCTGAGCCCTTCTTTCCTGGGGTCTCCATGGAACCCACTTTCTCTCTCTTCACCCTACTCCAGAAGTCACAGAATTCTTTGCTACAGAGGAGCTGCCCAGGCATTCAACTTCCCTCTTTCTGTTAGTAAGTTCTGAAAATGAATATTTAGGATTATTGTCAAGGTGACTCTTCAGAAATTCCCCAGACCTCAAGTATCAGGTTGGGTACATAGAGGCACCCAGCCTTGTAAACTGACCAGATATTGGGTTTCAGCCCCTCTCGGGTGAGGGAGCCATTGTTGGGCTACCCTGGCCTGGCCATATAAGCCAAGTGGATAAATCCCATTTGGTATGTGTATTCGTTCTAACAGTTCTGCTTCCCTGTACAACACTACCTAATGCACCAATACATTCTGCTTTGACAAGTGGTTCTAAACCTATGCGTTGTGACCCCTCTGAAGGGTCAGGGCTTGCCTAAGACCATTAGAAAAGACAAATATTTATATTATAATATCTAAAAGTAGCAACATTACAGCTACGGAGTAGTAATGAAATAATGTTATGTCTGGGGTCACCACAGTGGCAGAAATTGTATTAAAGAACCACAGCATTAAGAAGGTTGAGAACCACTGACTTAGAAAAACACAAGAACATCATGGTGTTTATTAGACAAGATCGTTTACCCACTTTCCTCTGATCTCTGTCCCTCATGAGCATTCCTTGTTCTTCTTCCATATCTCCATCCCTGCAGCTGTCTCCTTCAGACTCTTCCTTGTCACCTCTCTCAGTGACATCATTTGCTTTTCTTTTACATACTACATTTTCCCCACTTATTTCTCTCTTATTCCCATCCCTCTCTGTGATGCTTAAAATTTGTTGTCAACTTGACAAATCTAAAAAAAATCACATAGCAAGCAATCCTTTTGGTATATTTATTAAGTGAGTGTCTAGATTGAGTTAGTTGAGGTAGACAAGATTTGTCCTGAAGTTGAGTGTTACCATCTCATAGTCTATCTGGGATCCCAGACTGAATAAGAAGGAGAAATTCATCTAAACACCAGCATTCATATATAGGAGGAGTTTTTGCCAGGACTGCCAGCTCCCCAATAAACAACACAGAGGCTTAATAGTAATTAGAAATGCTCAGCCAATAGCTTAGGCTTGTTACTCACTAGCTCTTATATCTCAAATTAACCTTTATTTCTTATCTAACTTCTAACATGTACCTTGGTGCCTTTTTTGTCAATATGACATGTTCATCTGTGTCTCTCCTTGCATCTCTTGGTGACTCTGCCCTTTTTAGTCCCAAGATTCCCTCAGTCTTGCCCTCCACCTAACTTCTTCCTGCATAACCTCAACTGCCTATGATACAGTTGGCTCTTTATTAAATCAATGAGAGCAACACATCTCCACGGTGTACGAAAGATTGTTCCACAGCATTCACATCTCTCCTTCTGCTTCCTGACTGTGGAGGCAATGTGACCAAGTGCCTCACGTCCCTGCTATCATGACTTCCCACCATGATGGAGTGTACACTGAAACCGTGTCAAATGAGAATAATAAGACTCTAGAGCACTGGAGAAAAATAAAATGAGATCATCTTGACCAGTAGCTCTCTAATCTACCATGCACATAAGCACAAGTCACAGAGGAGGTAAAGGGCATATCCAGGACTCAGACTCAAATTGTGGAGGGTAATGCAGCCAGTTAGCCTGACGAAATCGAGGTTGCCCTGTTCGGGGTAATGTGCCTAGGCACACACACTGGCTGCTTCCTGCTGAGCCAGAATGGAGTCTACAACTATGCCTGATGATTGATAACACATGATCATCAAGATGATGGAGCCAATGAGAGAGAGAATACACAGTTAGGGGAGTCCCCAGCTGCCAATGGGAAATCAGAAGAGGTGGGTACATAGGCTGCCCATATCTGCAATAAACTAGTCTGTGAGTCTGCCATTCATTTTAAATGAGTCTGTCTGCTTCTCACCTGACGCCCAGAGTCTGTTCCATAGACTCTGTGCCTTCTCACCCCACTAAGGAGAGACCATATAGAATGTCCTGTAATATCAGATAATCTATGATGTAGATTCTTTCTATAGCATTCAGGTAGACTTCTGTGCTTTCTTTTATGAAGCTTCTGTTAGGCCCATGGTAGATTTCATGAGAATCTGCTGTGTTATCTGTTCTAGTTTCCTTTCCATTGCTTGGATAAACATCAAGACCAAAAGAAAGTTGGAGGAAGAGAGAGTTTAGTACAGTTTACATTACTAGGTCATGGATTATCATTGGGGGAAATCAGTGTAGAAATCCATGAAGCAGAAACCAGGGAGGAACACTGTTTGATAGCTCACTTTCTAGCTCAGCCATAGGACCATGCTGTGCCAGTTTTTAGAAAGATACAGCCCAGGACCACCTGCCCAGGGAATGCTGCCTCCTACAGTGGGCTATGTCCTTCAGCATCAATTAACAATCACAACAGTCCCTCACAGACCAGTTTCTCCATGGAGGCTTCTCCTTTCAGATGGCGCTAGGCTGCATCAAGTTGACAAAGCTGACTGATCCTAGATTGGTTGGGTCAAACATCTATAGCCTCCTTAGTGCTCTGAAGGGGTTCTCTGTGGCTGTAGCATTTGATGTTCAAGCCATCTGGCAGGTGGGACTCACATTCACTGATCATCCATCTAACTATGGGCAATTACTTTCTCTCTGGATATGTCAGTTACTATTCTGTTGTGTTATATTATCCTGATTTTAAAAATAATTCAAGTTATAGAATAAAGGGTTTGTTTCGGCTTAACAGTTCCAGAGAGGCAGAATCACTAATGGTAAGAGGCATGGCAATAGGAATATGAGACCAGTCTAGTAGTCAACACACACAGTAAGCACAGAGAGAAAACAGGTAGTAAGGCCAAGCTATGAATGTCAATGCCCACTCCAATGATGTTCCCCTAAAGACCTCATACTTCTCTAAATAACACCACCAAGTGTAGAATATGTGTTCAAACACGTGAACCTATAGGGGACATTTCTCATTAAAACTACCATACAGGTTCTGGGTAATAAGTATAAAATGGGTATAATGTTGGGCCTTTATGTATAGGATTGTTGCAAAGACTGACCCCTCAAGGGATTTGTTCCCAGAAGATACCAAAATCTGTATACAAACTCATACAAGTGTTTGTATATATCCTTGGTACTTTAAGCCACCTACAGATGACGTGTGCTACCTAACCCAGTGTAAACATTATGTAATTGCCTGATACACTTTGTTGTAGAAATAATGGCAAGAAAACACTTATATACTGTTCAGTGTAAAAGTAATTAATTTTCACCTGGAGTTTGACCTTTAGTAAAATGTAAAGATTTGAAATCTTAGTCTCAGAAAGCTGAGTGGACATGCAAAGCAGCTAGTACTGTTCAACATGAGCTCAAGACCAGCCTGAGCTACATCTACCCATTCAGCCACCCAACATCCATCCATCTACCCATTCATATATCCATCCATCCATTCACAAATCCATCCATAAATTTACCTACTTACTCTTTCATCTGTTCACTCACTTATACATCAATTTAACCATCTGCTCTTTTATCCATCCATGTGTGCTTATTCGTCATCCATCCATCTTTCTATCCATTCATCCATTCATTCACTTACATGCCCATCCATCTAGTCTCTCACCATTCCATCCATTAAGCACTCATATGTTTATCCATCTACCCATTCACCCACCTACCATCTCATTATCTTCCATACTGTCTTACTTGTCCTTTTAATATTACAGTACATTGATCCCACCTCTCTAATGCTCTGTTATTGTGTCTAGGGAGCCATCATTAGACTGAGGTTGAGCCATATTTGGATTCTCCAGAGTCTACTAAAGTGTCCTACAACCTTTGGTAGAAAGGCTGGATAACGTCTTGCCATTCCTGAAGTCCATAATGAACTGGGAATTATTGGGTAGTTGGTGACATCAGTGACAGGTAGCCGGGATTGGCTTTGCCTGGAGAAAGTCTCAGATGGAAGTTATAGCTGTCTGATCCTATCCTATATCCTGCTGGCTCTGGAGTTTGGTTAGACTTCCAGAATAATGTCTTAGCAGAAACTATGAAGATTATTATTTCAAGAGGCAGAGATATAGGCAAAAATTGCATTACTAGCGTGGAACCATCAATTCATCACCCACAAAAAGACTTGGAATACAGTTCAGGAGAGCAGGTGCACACAGAGCAGACAGGCCTGAGTTCCATCTGCGTTCTCCCCATGTGACCTAGGGCAGGTGATTTCATAACACAAACTCTCAGTTTCCTTTATTAAATTTGGCTGATTATTATTATTGGACTAATTATACTTATTATAGCCCATTCATAGGGGTATTAGGAGAATTAAAAGGGGTGTATGAAAAGAACTTGGCACAGCTTTTAGCTAGTGATACTCATTAAGTTATTGTTAATTGTTTTGATTTTTTTTCCCTTTTTATTGCCATTAACTTTTCCTTCAAAGAGTTTGCTTGTCTCCATTTGAGGGCAACCGTGGAGAGATTAGCTTCAGGGTAACCATTAATCCATCCTGATATTTATCGTTTATTCATTAATTGCAAGTTTTTATGCTAAAGTCTTCAGGGGTATGAATCAAGCCCTCAGCGAGCTTCTGTTTTCATCTAGGAAGATAAGACAGTTTCATAAATTAGAGTAAGTAACTAAATTCCTCCGGGCCTCATTATCTCACTTATTTAATGGAAGATATGGGCTGAAAACTAGAAATCACGGAACAAGACTACAGAACTTTGAAGATGCAGATAAAGAAGATGAATGGAAGGGTGGATGGGTGTGTGGTAAATGAATAGACAGGAGAATGGATGGATAGATGAATATGGATAGTGAATCTGGAGGTGGGTAGATGGGTCAATATATAGATGGATAGAAGGGTCTATGGATGGATAGGTGGGTAGAACAGTGTATAGGTGGATAGATAAATGTAAATGGATGGACAGATGGATAAGAAGTGGATTATGGAAGGACTGCTGAATGAATGGGTTAATGAATAGACACATGCGAGAGTGGATGGAAGGGTAGGCAGGTGTGTAAGTAGATTGATGAATGCAAGTGGATAAATGGATGAGTAGATGAATTTGTGGGTGGATGCATCCATGAGTAAATGGGTGAATAAAGGATTTGATGGGTATAGGAGGGGGATGAGGATACAAATATTTAAGGCCATATTTCACATCTAAGGGAAAATGTGATAGTTATCTGTCCGAGTCTTGTTTGTTTTACTTAATATGATGCCTTCCATTTCTATCCCTTTTCCTGCAAACAACATAATCTCACTCTTTATAGCTGAATAAAACTCATTATGTATGTATATGTATCACACTTTCTTCAATCTTTTTTTTTTGGATGGGATTTTCTGCTGGTTCCACACCTTGGCTACTGTGGCTAATAATGCAGTAAACAGGGATGTGAAAAGTGTCTTTAGACCATATATTGTCATTTCTTTCTTTAAGAGTGTCCAGGATGAAGAGAAAGGGGCCGAACGGGGAGCAGGCTGGTGCTGTACATGGGGAAGAAAGAAGAACTGAGATTGGAATAATCACTGTGAACACGTTGACTCTAGCCAGTCCCCTTCCTCTGTACTATGAAGCAGGAACAGGGAGCTGCATCCTAAACCTTCAACCAGTTTAGGCAAAAGTTATACAAACTAGGCAACAGCTGAGCTGACTTCATGAGTACGTCATCTTAGAAAGTGTTAAATATAGACGGGCTTAGGAGATGGCTCAGTTAGCAACGTGCTGTCTGCACGTGGATAGATCTGAGATCAGTTTCTCAGAAACTGAGTGAGAAAGACAGGTATGGTGGCATGAGCTGTTAATTCCAACACTGGCGGACAGAGTGGAGATGCGTGAGCCCTGGGGCTCAGTGACCACTTGCTCTAACTCAGGAAGAGACTGCCTCAAGCCCAGATGAAATCAGCTGAGAGGGACCATTGATAATGACCTCTGACCTCCATATGTTTTCACACACAATTGTGCAAATGCTTGTATGTACATATGCATACACGTGAACACACACACACAAGAAATTGGTAAATGAACTGACTAAACATTATAAGAATTTTTGCCCTTGCTCATGTGTGTAGTGTAATGTACCAGCCTCAGAATCGCTTCTGAAAAATGACACACTCCATAGAAAGCACAGTAGGGCTGCCTCTGGCTCCCCTCAGGTTGCATAGATCAACCAGGGTTAGTGTTCCTCTGGGGGGAAGGGATAAGACTGCATTGTACCAATGACTAAGAGCTGGAAGATAACAGAACCTTCTGGAAAACGCAAAAGTGTGGAGCGGCTTCCTTATTCGATAGGCACAGGTCCAAATAATTGTTGGAAAAATAAACCTTGTTTTCACTCTTCATACAAAGATAGTTTATTTGTATGTACGGCATTGCCTGATGCTGGGTGTAGGCTAAGGAGCACTGAGATAGATGTGTTTCTTAGTTCTGCTGCTGTGAGGGGATACCCTGAAAGAGCAATGGAAGAAAAGAAAGGATTATCTTAGTTCACAGTTCAAGACGCAGGCTGTTGTAGAGGTGAGATCAAGTGGCCAACATCATCTCCGTAATCAAGAAGCAGAGAAGGATGAGTGTAGGCTGTTGTCAATCTCTCTTCCTCCATTGACACAGTCCAGGATGCTGGACCAAGGAATGATGACACACCCTCTGTGGGTGGGTTCTCCCATCTCAATTAATGCAGCCAAGACAGCCTTCCTCAGACCCCGGAGACTGGACCCTCAGGTGATTCTAGATTCTGTCAAAGTGACAATCAACACCCACCACCACTATCTGTTACCGGAAGAGTGACGTTTTGAAATCCCTGTTGTAATTGTTCTGTGTATAAGAATTGACTTTTTTTTCCAGTCTTGCACTTTTCTTTAAAGCCAGGGATGCTTCATATGCAAAATTCTTTGCTCCCAGGCAGTTCCTGGGGCTTTGCTGAATTTTTTGTAGAGCTCAGGGAAAGGGAAAAAATGATATATTTGATCGTGGAGGAAGCCAAATATTTGCATACCTTTGCAATCCACCTCTCCCTCACCTGGCAGTTTGGCCATGATGGAGGAAGCCTGCAGCCCTTGGGAAACAGATTAGCTGAGCCAGCCTGTGAGCAGGTTCAAACTCCTCTGCTGTGTAAACATCTCTGACCTCTCAGGGGCCCTGGAGAGATTAATGAAAGTCAGCAAAGAGCAGCGCGCAGTGCTTGTGTGGCTGCTGCTGTTCCAGGCCTGGTGGCTCGATGTCTGTGCTCTTGCCCTTCCAATCCCATTGATAAGCTGCCATGGTGCATCTGCAAGTGCTTTCTCCAACCACTGTAAAGGTGGGCTATAGAAGCGCTGCAGCCCCCACCTCCAGAGCAGCAGTTAGTACTGGTTTTTAGGGTAAAGGAAGTCTTATGCATCTGGTAGATGTTCTGCACGTGTTGGCAATCAATAACATGAGTGGTCGGAAAATCCACTGACTGTATTACTTCTCCTGTCTATAGATAATAATTCCAATTTAGGAATAGAAGCAAACAAAAAAGGAAGGAGCAGTGGAAGATGGATGTGGTTTAAGACTGACTTGATAGTGCCCCCCCCCAACAACAACACAAGGTCATCTGTGGTAAGTTTGTATTATTGCATTGAGGGGAGATGCAACCTTTAAGAGGTAGAACTCAGAACCAAGATAGCTCAGTCAGCAAAATATTTGCTGACTTTCAACTATGAGGACCCGAGTTCAATCCCCAGCACCTATTGTATAAACCAGGCATGGTGATGCATGGCCAGAGGCATTGAAGAGGAAGAGATAGGCAAGTGGGAAATAATTTAGAAGACATCTAATGTTGACCATCAGCCCCACATGCACTTGCACAATAATGTACAGAAACACTTAGACATGTATACAAAGAAGGCAGGGCTTGGTGATATGTCTTTATATCACTGGGAAGCTGCCCTGAGGAGGGATTAAGGAGATTCTCTTGGGACTCCCAAGCACTCATGAGAGGGGGTTGCTGTAAGATCAAGCCCAATTCCTGAATGTCGTTTCAGCTCTATGTTTTGTCGTGTGATCTCTGGTGTCATTGCAGCATGAGTTCCTCCTAACATCGGAGCCATGCCAGGCTTGAACCCCTACAACTGAGATCTAAGTACACCTTTTTATTTGTTTACAATGTCCCTTGGTCTTTCTTATTTCCATAAAATAATTACACAGAACAATTAAAAGTAGATAAATAAGTATAAAATAATGCTGTGTGACTGTCATTGTTCTGGGCCCAGTGGATAGTTATTTGGGCTCTCAAGTGTCCACCTCTTTGGGAAGCTCTTAGGGTGTTGCAGGTTTGCAGTTCTGATTTAGAAGCGTAGAATTTTGTATTAGTGTGGGTTGTAAGGATCACAAAATCCAAGTGCTTAGTCAAGGTCACTGTCTGTGGCTGAGGTCCAAATAAGGTGAAAAGTATCTGACAAAAGTAACTTCAGGAAGGACGCTGTTTGAGGAGACCCAGTCCATCATGGTGGCAGATGTCTGAGATTGCTGGTCACATTGCATCTAAGGACCTCAGTCTGTGGGGTGGCATTGGCCATATTCAGGGTGAGGGTTCTCTCTCTAGTTAAACCTCTCTGGAAACAGCCTTGCAGCCACACACTCAGAGGTGATTCTAAACCTAGTCAAACTGACCATAAAGATGAGCTATGACAATGCATTGCACCTTTCTCTGTTGCCATGAGTGTAATTAGCTGTGCCAACCTGGAGTCTTCCAACATAGCGAGGATGACACTGGGGATTTCTGAGGTCTACTGAGTGATGCCTCACAGTCCAGATACTGTGGGGAAATCAAAATGTCCCATAATTCTCCTTTATTCCCTTCCCTTCAATTTCTTTCACAGTCCTTTTTCTTCCCTCCCTCCCTCCCTCCCTCCCTCCCTCCCTCCCTCCCTCCCTCCCTCCCTCCTTCCTTCCTTCCTTCCTTCCTCAGTTGCTTCCTCTGGATCCTCACCTTTTCCAGTTTTCTGAGACATGGTTTTTCTCTGTAGCCCGGGATAAACCAGTATGTGCTATGAAGTCCAAGATGGCCTCTGATTTTTACCAATCCTCCTGCCTCACCTTCCCAAGATGAGAACCACTACCCCTGGTTCCCACAATTGCTTCTTTTTCCTAGGACTTGTTGTCCATCTCCCTTTGCTGTGCTGAAATACTCTAACAAAAGCATCTAACAGAATTAAGAATATCATCCTGGTCTGCAGAGCCAGTTCTAGGACAGCCAGGGCTACACAAAGAAACCCTGTCTTAAAAAGCAAAACCACCAACAAGGAGTATTTTGCCTCATCGTTCCAGGGCTATTCTCATAGTGGGAAGTCAAGACATCGAAGCTAGTCACATTACCTCCTAATTCTGAAGAGAGAAATCTGTGCCTTCATGGGTATTCTCGGCTTGCTCTCTCCATATATACAGCCCAAGTCCCACCCACAATAAATATGGGTCCTCCCACCTCAGTGAACATAATAAAATCTCCTCAGGATGCCCAGAGGCCCACCTATCCGGTGATTATAGATTCTGTCCAAGTCATACTAACTTGCACAGTTGAATGCTCTGGCATTTTTCATCCTGACTCTAGAATCTGTACCTGTGAGCATTAGACATTTGATTCTTCAGCAATTTCCCACAGAGTAAAAAGAAAGAGAAACTCAAATATGCAAGAGTGTGTTGACTTCACTAGACTTTGATCAAGTCTGGTGGGGGATAACTGGAGAGGTTAGGAGAGACTAGGAAATGATTTACAGAAAGTGACAGTACAATAAATTCTTTCCCTCTGTTAATATTTTATTTTATGTATTTATAGAGTGAGCATACATGCTCATGTGAATACAAGTGGGCGGTGCATGTTCATGATCATGTGTGGAGCCCAGAAGTTCAACTTCCAGTATCCTCTTCTATTACTACTCATCTCAATTTTTAAAAATACTTATTTATTTTATTTTATATGTATGAGTATGTTGTGTACATATATGTAAGTGTACCACAAGCATGTAGTACCTGTGGGGGCCAGAAGCGGAGCTAGATCCTCTACAGCCTGAACAACAAATGGTTGTGAACCACCATGTAGGTGCTGGAAACCAAACACAAAGTCTTCTACAAGAGCAGCCAGTGCCCTTAATCACTGAGCCATCTTTACATTGCGCCCCTTGGGTTTGTTTTTTGTTTTGTTTGTGTGTTTGAGGACTGTTTAGTTTCATATCAAAATTGAGTGGAAAGTACATAGTAAAACTGAAACATCTCTTGTACTTTGTCAAGCAGTCTCCCCCACTATGAACATCATGCAGGGGAATAGCTTTGTCTGCAGATTAGATCATCAGTAAACTCGTACCAACACTACATGGACACATCCTTATAATCCGGAGTCTACTCTTTACACCCAAGCTTTCTATTGTTGTTTTTCAGTCTATGGGTAGTATGAACGTGCATGTGTGTGCTCATGTGTATACGGACATGTGTGTAGGTGCATGTGCACACAGAGGTACATACATGTAGAATTTACAAGTTGACTATGAGTGTCTTCCTCATTCACTCTTCACCTTATTTAATTTAATTTTTTTTTAAGGCAAGGCACTCAGTGAACCTGTAGCTCAGTGATCGTCTCTACTGAGTGGACAATTCGCTCCAGGGTTCTACTTGTCCCTTCCTCCCCAGAGCTGGGCTTACAGGGGCATGTTGTCACACCTGCCTTTCAACATGGGTGCTGGCGACTTGAACTCAGGTCCTCACGCTTATACAGCAAATGCTTTACCAGCTGATGATGTGGGATGTCCTTGTGTATGCTGTGAATGCCATTGGACAATAAAGGAATTGTTTTGGCCTATGGCAGAGCGGTTTAGAAGCAGGTAGGAAATCTAAGCATAGATACAGGGGAAGGAAGAATAAGTCAGGAGAGATGTGATCCAGCTGCTCAAGAAGTACAGGTCATGTAATGGAATACAGGTAAGCCATGAGCCGCATGGCAAGACAGATTAATAGAAATGTGTTGAGTTAAGATGTGAACACTAGCTAGCAATAAGCCTGAACCATAGGCCAAACAGCATGTAATTAATATAAGCCTTTGTGTGATTATTTGGGGCCAAGTGGGGCTATGAGTCTAAACCTTGGGCTAGGCCAGGCCATGGGTAGGAGAGATTAATGTGGACTGTGGGGCTAGCCATAAATCTTATACTATATACTGACTCCTCATTTATTATGCACAAGGACATACATCCCCTGTTACAGCATGTCACCCATGCCCTAAGCATCCTCTGTGTTCTCCCCTTCATCCTTCTCTTGGCATCAGCTCCTGGCAACTGCTGATCTATTTATCTCCATAGATTTTCCTTTTCCAGAATGTTGGATGATTAGAATTGTATGGTCTGTAGTTTTTTCAGGTCGTACTTTTTTATTTAGTAATGCGCATTTAAGTTTTTCTATATAATTTTTGAGCTGGCATCTATCCATTGTACATGATCATGGATTTCATAATGACAGCTTCAGAAGAATATGTAATGTACTCTGAACATATTCCTCCATGTTACCCTTCAATCCCATGTTTCCCCTTCTCTTCTGTTAGTTCCCTTCAATCTCCCAAATATTTATACTTCTACTTTAATGTCATGCGCACACACACATGACTGATGTGTCTATATACAATGTAAGATCCCCAAACGAGAGAAAAACTATACTATTTGTTTTTCTAATTGTGACTTATTTGGTCTAATATGATAATCTAATTTCATACTTTAGGGTTAAAATAAATTTCCACTGTGTGTGTGTGTGTGTGTGTGTGTGTGTGTGGTATGCACGCTACATGTGCAGTACATGGGCATGCTCACCTCTGTGAACACGTTTAGATGCTAGACCTTGATGTCACAATGTCTTCATCAATTGCTTCTCTATCCTTTGTTTTGAGACAGGATGTTGCCCTGAGCCAGAAACTTGCCATTTTGACTAAATAGGCTACCTAGAAACCATTTGAGATCTGCCTGTCTCTGCCTCCTGTTGCTATAGTTACAGACATTGACTGTCACACCCAGATTTTAAGTGGATGCTGGGAATCTAAACCTGGAACTTCATGCTTGCACCATGCACGCTCTACTCACTGAATAATCTCCCAGACCAACAATGTTTTCTTCGCTCATTACCCTACCAATCGACACCTATTGATTCCATAATTCACTGTTGTAAATGGTGAAACAACAAAAGCTGATGTGGAAGTGTCTCTGATATGTTGACTTCAAGTCCTTTGGGTAAGTGTACAGGAGTGATGTAGTTGGACTGGATGGCAATCCACTTTTAGATTTTGGGGGGGAGAACCTTCATACTGATTTCCATGATGGTTGGAATAACTTACATTGCGATGATTTTAATAAAGTGACTTTTTTATTCTTCGAAAGCTTCACACATTTCTGCTCAATGGATGATCATATTCATCCATCACTGCCTCCTTCCAGATCCCTTTAGTGTCTCCAACCCTTCTGGCTTCATCTTATAGTTTTGAATGTTATAAGTAACTCCTTGAGTCCAATTATTGTTACCTATAAGTGCATGACTGTGTGGCTATTCACTGAAGCATGGGCAGTCTATCAGTGGCCATATCTCTTGAATTGAATGACTGTTCTTTCTTCAGAAGCCCACAACTATCAATGGCTTTTTGGTGGGAGGGGCATCATGATCCCCTCTTCCATTCATGCTGGAATGTTTACTGGCTGGATCTTGCACGGGTAACCACCCTGCTGTGAGCTAGTGTGTGCAGCAGCCATGCTATGCTCAAAAGACAGCTCTCCTCTGTGTCCACAGGCTCTGAAATTTTTTCTACCTCCTTCGAAGATTGGTTATTTAGGTAGGTATTTGGGGCTCTACCCCACCCAGAGACTCAGCCTTATGTGAGCTGACAGAATTCTTTTTCTTTCTTCCCATTCTTATCTTGGTCTCTGTGTTATAACGTGGCTTCAGGAATTGCTCAAAATCCTCCCCGTATCTTACAATGCAAATTTCATCTACCCTTCAGTCCTGGCACAGCACCTGCTCATTTATATGCTCTTCATCCTCTTGCTTGCTCGATGTAGATACAACAAGTCTTTCTACAAATGGAGACACTGTTGTAATAGAGAACCCAGCTCCTCTTCACTGAAGGCACTGAATCTGCTGTGTCGGGAGTTGACTATGTGGCTGGACAAAGCCTCTAGTTCCTATTTTCTTAGCAAGAGGTTAGACCCTTTAAAGGCTATGTAACTAAGAGTCAAAATGGCTTTTTCACTCCCTCCAGGTTCATGTTTATGTGCACGTGACTTTCTTTAATATATAAATATTTACTTGAGAGAGGAGAGAGAGAGAGAGAGAGAGAGAGAGAGAGAGAGAGAGAGAGAGAGAGAGAGAGAGAGAGAGAGAGAGAGAGAGAGAGAATGTATCCCCTTATGAGTGCTAGGGCCTTCTGAGGTTGGAAGAGGTCTTCATATCCCCTAGAATTGGAAGAGATATAGGCAGTATAGACACCTGAGTGGGATGCTCTGGACTAAGCATTGATCCTCTGCAAGAGCAATACATGCTTTTAACCCTGAAAACAAATCATCAACCCAACCTGGTCAGTGTCCACTATGTCTTTCTTTTTCTTTCTTTTTTTGGTTGTGTGTGTGTGTGTGTGTGTGTGTGTGTGTGTGTGTGTGTGTGTGTGTAGGCATGCATATGCCACAGGAATATGTGGAAGTCAGAGGACAATTTTCAGAAATGGTTTCTCTCCTTCCACTATGATGGGTGTGTCTCAGAAAGTGATCCAGGGTCATTGAATTAGGTGGTAAGCATCTTTACCTGCTGAGCCACCTCATCAGCCACCCTTATATCTTTTAAAGCAAGTATTAGACTTTAAATAGATTATTTCATGAGCTTTATGGGAGCATATTGAATACCAAAGGATAAAAAAATTAGGGTGCTTGTTGAGGCTGCTATGAGAGCAGGAAGAAGAGAATCTAGCATTGACCTTAGTGTGTGATATCCAGGGAAGTCAGTACATCTATTTGGACTGGGGTCACTGCCAGAGGAAAAGGATTTAAGCTCATTGATGTATCCTTCAGGTTTTCAATGACTACTCAGGTGGGCCCTGTAATGTGACAGCCTGTGGACACCCGTAGGACTCAGATATAGAATGTGTTATGTTGGATTATTCATTATGCTCAGAACAATGGGGAGTTTTGCTGGAGAGAGGAGGAGAGTTTGCTGGAAACTGTGTTACAGCCCATAATATGACATCCAAGTCTTTTGTAGAATGTAACCCATTACCATATCCCAAGGGGCAGCTCAAAGTAAAAGAAGTGTAGCATGTGAGAGTTGGAAGGAAATCCAAAAAGGGTCTTGTCAAATCCTTTAGTTTTATGGAGAGGGAAATTCAGAGCTGGAAAGGTTAAATAATTCTCCCAGGGTTACAGAGAGATGCATAACCAAGTCAGTAGGGAGACTTGAGAGAGAAAAAGAAAGAAACATTTGTCAACACTTGTACTGGAGTAGTGTTCTGGGTCAGCAAGGTAACTTGAACCTTGCCCCATCTGTAGGCAAGGAAGTTACAGCTCAGAAAGGTGACCCATCTTGCCTGGTCTCCCAGGACTATGATGGGGCTGTGATTTCAGTCTGAGAACATGACATCAGGCAGATGGTCTTTTCATCACTTGGTGGTTCTAGTGGAAAGATTAACTGGTGGGAAGGGCATGCCTTTTCAGGGAATTTCAGGGAAAGGTGTGCTTCTTCTGCATACATAGATCCATGACCTTGGCAAACAAGTGCCGCTTTCCTCATCTTGTTGAGAAATAAATAAAAATGGTGAATCATGTCACTCTTCCTGCAGATAGCCCAGCTTATCACAGGCACAAAGATGTATTGTGTGTCTTTACATTCTGGACTCTTCTTCTATAAAAATAAGAAACCCAGACATTTCCCACTCAAATATTCTCTAGAATTCTGCCTCTTCAAGGCTGGTGCCTTGAGGTATTTATCTCAGCATTTCACCGATGCTGGTGTTAACCAAAGTAGGCTCATTTGCTGATCTCTAAGAATAAGATCACTTTTTAGCATTCAGTGGTATTGACTACCCTATACTTTGAGTTTTTAAAAACATCCGAGGACACAGAAGCATTGTGGGGAGATTGCGATGTTTTTCTCTGGTAGAAATGAGAAAATTAGGAAGTTGATGTTTTTCAGATTCTTTCTGCTGATAATTGAGCTCTGGGAACAAATAAGAAGATGGGGCTGGGAGATGATTAAGGCAGAGAAGTGTTTACCGTACAAGAGAACTTGTGGTCTATCGCTCAAACTTGCATAAAAAGTTAGGTGTGATGACATATACTTGTAATCCTAGCACTAGGGAAGGAAAGAGAAGTATAGAGATCTCTGGCCAGGCAGTCTAGCTAAACGGAATAAGTTCCAGGTAAAAATCAATGAAACAGGTGGATAGAAACTGAGGAATGACACCCAAGGTTGACTTCTGGTTCTGTTTGTATACAAGCACACATGTATCTGGACATGAATTCACACACACACACACACACACACACACACACACACACACACACACACACACACACACACCAAAAGAAAGAGGACATGGATACTGGCCTGGTTGGTAGTAATCAGGGCTATGATTTGGGTTGATGACCCCATTTGTAAGGTGTAGTATGGGGTTTCTGTCTCAGCCTAGTCCCAAGGCCAGACCCTCCTGCAGCTGCTTCCCCCCACCCCCCAAAAAACCCGACTCAGATGCTAATATTAATTTCATTATGATTGGCCTATGTCTCAGGCATTTTGCTAGCTAGCTCTTTCATCTTAATTCAACCCATTTCTATTAATCTGTCCTTCCATGGCCCGTGGCTCACCTGTGTTAGCTTATATGTTGAATCTTGGGCAGCTGGATTGTTTCTCCCTTAACTCCAACCTCCCTCCCCTACCTATGCTCCAATTCCTCCGCCTACTTCTACAGTGCCTGTCATGGGCCAAAACAGTCCTTTATTCACAGCATACAGAAAGACATTCCCACATCATTAAGGCTTTTTGGTTTGGCATGAAGAACATTCCATGAAAATAGGAGCACCCGAGAGAGTTTGATGAAAGTGACATTCAAATGAGCCTGGAGGGGGATGGAAAAGCCACTGTGAATCTTATTCCCATGGAAACAGTAATTGTGGTCTTGGATCTTGAGCACAGCATAGGCAATTAAGTGAATCAGAGATTAAAATACAGCCTCACATGTAGCAATTTAATGGTTGGGAAAAGCTCAGAATCAGAATGTGGTTGTGGCATCAGATGCTACAATTAAGAGAGAGAGAGAGGAGAGAGAGAGAGAGAGAGAGAGAGAGAGAGAGAGAGAGAGAGAGAGAGAGAGAGAGAGAGAGAGAGAGAGAGAGAGAGAGAGAGACACTGTGTGACTTTTAGGTTACTTGGAGGGTCTGGGATTCACTGACCTTGACATTAGATCTTGGATCTTTCATCTGTGTAGGTTTGTTCATGAGGAAGGCACTTGAATAGAGCTTGGATAAACTTCCCATTTATCTGCTCAGGGGTACTGAATATATTGAATGTATATTAATGATTATATTAAATATACTTTGCTTTGGCTAGTGGAAAGCAGGTCAATGGCAAAATAATTAAGTCAAAAAAATGTCTAAATTAATACTCATTAGATATTTGGAAGCTTAAGTTTGGTTAACCAATAGCTAGCAGGTTATACATGGTTTGAGTCTGGTTGGGGTCTGGCTAGAATGTGCTTGGTATCTGTACGATTAGAGTCTGGTTTGGGTCTGGATGGGATCTGGTTGACAACTGGTTGATGTCTAGTTGGAATCTGGTCGATATTTGCTTGGAGTCTGGTCCAGGACTAGATTGATGATGCCTGGTTTGGGATTGGTTTGAGATCTGGTTGGGGAGTGGTTGGGATATGGTTAGAGTTTGGTTGGGGACTATTTGGAGACTATCTGGTTTGGGTCTTGGTGATGTCTTTTGGGGGTCTTATTGACATTAGTTGAGGACTCTTTCAGGTCTTGTGGATTTCTGATTGAGACCTGGTTGATGTCTGGTTGAGATCTAGCTGGGATCTATTTAGGGGCCAAATAATGTCTGGCTGGGGTATGTTTTGAGTGTGGTTGGCATTATCTTTCTTTTTCTTTCCATCCCACTTTTGAAAAGGAGACCCCTAAAATCTACATTTATACCTTTAAACCAACTTGCTAATAAGATAAAATATAAATTTTTCTATAATATTCCTCTTACTCCCATTTTTAAATATGTGTGGACTTTGAATTCAGTGGGTATTAAATTTGCCTCAACAAAATTTTTTACCTATAGCAATATCATACTTTAGTTTTAAAGTGTCCCCACCTCCACCTATATGCTTGAAAACGTGACCCTTAGCTGGTAGTGCTGTTCTGGGAGGTTGTAGGAGCTCTAGTTGGCAGACATAGGTCAGTGGGGGTGAGCCTTTGAGAGTTGTAGCCCAGCCCTAATTCCAACCCCATTCAGACTTCCCAAAATGCGAATATGTTATTACAAAAGCTTTCACCCCCATGGACAGAACAGCTCTGGACACCATGCCTTCCATGCCTTTCAACAGTGAAGCATGATTAATTGTTCTTTCCTTAAGAGCTTCTGCTCATTGTTTTGTTGCAATAATGGAAACATACAAGTATAAATAACTGAGCTCTACTCTTAATGATTGAAATTATTCTCATTAAAAAACACTGGAGACACTGCTCAGTGGTTAAGAGCACTGGCTGCTCTTATAGAGGACAAGGGTTTTGTTCCCAGCACCCACATGTGGCTTACAATCATCTGAATCCAGTTCCAAGAAATTTAATGCCTCTTCTGATCTCCATGGTCTCACACATGCATGTGGTATATACATATGGTATATATACACACATTCAAACATACATACATGCACATAAAATAAAGACTTTTTAAAAACCACAAGATAGATGTCTGTCAGTATGATTTGATTGGTTTTAAAAATGAAAGAAACAATATCTTCCTTTCTGAACTTTCATTTTGAACCAACTATTTTTTTTTATGTCTTAGAAAAACAACACCAGGTTTGGGAAGTGGCTCAGATAATAAAGTGTCTGCTATGCAAGCACAAGGACCTGACTTTAAATCCCCTGGACCCACCCAGTAGGAGACTGGGTGCAGAATCACTAGGATTTACTGGCCAGCCAGTGTAACTGAGTACATTAAATTCCACATTCCATGAGACACCCTGTCTCAAAAAATAAGGCAGACAATGACCAAGGGAGACATCCAATGTGGTCCTCTCTCCTCAGAGTCCTTCAAACCAAACACAAAATAAACAAAACCCCACAATGGCTTTGATTATTATAAGGTTGGTTACATGTCATAAAAAAAAGAGCCGACTACATCATCACATGAAATAGTGGTGTTGATTTGATTAGAGAATTCCAGCAAACTAGAATATATACATACTAAATATTTCATTAATATTATATCCATTGGTGAATATTCCCAGCAATACCACTCAGCAGAAATGCACACGGATACAAATAAGCTTTGGACTTTCAGGGTGTATTTTGGAAAGCACTTCATTTTCCACTTTGAAAAATGTTTTAAAAAGAAAAGAAAACATGTAATACCCCACCCCATTTTATTTTAGCTTCATTGTTACAGAGCCCTAATCTGTACATCTCAAATACTCTTATTTGGGAACTGACAGCTGTGTGTCTGGTTCTGATGGTGACCTTGTGTCCCAATCTGCCTCTCATGCTCTCTGATGATCAGCGCTTCTGACTCATCCTTTTTTTAAAAAAAATATATATATATATATTTATATATATATATTTATATTTACTTTGAACATTGCCTAGAATGGCCTCAAAGTTACTATGCAGTCAAGGTTGGCTTTGAATTCCCAGTCTTCTGCCTCTACCTCCTTAGTACTAGGCTTACAGGCATGTGTTACATGCATAATTCAGGTGTCACTAAGGATCGAACCTTGGGCTTCCCACATGCTAGGCCAGCACTCTGCCCGTTGAGCTACAGGACCAATGCTTGACCCTGAATTCTTGATCCCCTTGTCTTCCAAGTGCTGGCATCACAGGCACTCACCACTATACATGGCCCTCTTCTTCTGTTGAACATATGCATCTATCTTTAGGTTTCTTTCTATGCATGTACACTTTACAAAAAGACTAAACCTGCTCATTAGCACAACCTGCTTAACTTCCATGGCATCATAACAGCAGCACACCATATGAATCCCAGATATGTTAGACCCTCTTGCTTATCAACTTCCTGCTTGTCATTCTTGCTTCTACCTAATAGAAGTGGCGGTGGGCATCATTGCTGTCTAACAACTTCCTAGTAGTTCTTCCTTCAAAGCGATGCACTCTGGTGAGCCAGCTTTTAATACACTAACCTTTGGAAACATTTATCCAAAGCATAGCCAGAGGTGAACTTCTGCTGTGTGTCTGTCACATGATTTCTGCATGGATTGTCATCTCCCACCTCCCATTGGATGAGATCCTATAACTTTCTTGAATGCCCCCTGGTGTCTCCCAGGCATCTAACTGATTTTTGACTTCTCAAGCATATTCAGTTACTATCTGGTGTCCTCTGATCATCCAAATCATGTTTAGTTAATTTCACCTGTTGACCTTGCACCCCAAGGTCCAGGTGGAACACAGAAAAAACTTGGGAATTAGCCAGAGACCTGTTACTATCATGCACTTTCACAAATGGAGCTGGGAGCTCAACCAGACTTACAGTTGCAATAAGGAAGCCTCTCTAGTCTAGAAAAACCTAGAAAGGTAAAGTGGAGCATTGGCTACATTCTTCTCTCTAAGCTCATAAGCATATCTTCCTCATTGAGGGTGGAAGAAGGGAAGATTTGTGAAGCCGACACAAGAGGCAGCTTAGGGTTTAGATGGTCATTCAAGATAGGCATTGGATGCTTTCTATCCTTCCACCAAAGTCTCTATGATACTAAGGCTTAGATTCAAGGCTTGCAAGGAACATTAACAAGAAGTTTCGGGGGTAAAGATTTTACCAGAAGAGTTATTAATGCCACAGGCAGGTGGATAGCATGATGGGACCTCTGAAAAGGAGTCATATCCTTGTGGCAGAGTCAGGGTCTCTTTCTCAAGGAAGGGATGTTTCATAGCACAGACCCAAATCCAGACTCTCTGTCAGGTAAGGGATGGGGATATGCTATGGGGCCACCAGCCTGTAAACTGACTTCCCCAGGTAAGAAATCTGAGGACCTGAATGTCTTTTAGTTAGTGATTCGTAGAGAGTGTTCTCAGTAGGGGGCCTGACAATGTCTTATGAGGGGTAGGGCTGTAGGATTTGTGGCCTGAGCAGTAGTTTAGTCTGGATTATAACACAGAACACACTGCATAAGGCCTCAAGTTCTTGCATCCCAGAACAAAGAATTAGACAGCACATGGGTATTGTTAGCAAGTGAAAACCAAGGAAAGGATGCATTTCCAAGGGAGAAAGTGGGCTGGTGCAGACAGTTAGTTTAGCAGTTCAGATGACCCAGACATACAAAGACTGGATTTTAATGGTACCTTAGTATGGGCTCTTTGGTTTACTCATGTAGTATGCAATTTCCCTGTATTACTTTTGTGACATGTAGTCTTACAGCTGATATGTCCCAACACCCCCATTAAAGAGAGGATTAATAGCCAAAGGAAGAGGGAGATTTAGTCAATGTGGCCACTTTGGAATACAGAAACAATAAAAGGGCTCAGAGACCCCGATTTGGAGCAGTGATGTGAGCTTTAAGTTGAAACAGAAGAAGAATAGTCGTAGGGGTCAAGGATGTCCATAGGCAAGCAGTTCTACCACAGGTGTGGTCCACTGCTGACCCATCATTGGCAAGTGTCAGAACCTTGTGGAACTCTTCCTGGAGACAACTCTTTCTTTGCCTTCATCTGGCCTTTCCTTTTACTATCATATGACTCCTTGGGAAACTCCAGTTCCTTAAGTGACCATGATTTTAATGTCTGACAGCCAGGGGAGGGTACACATGGAAGATACACATCTCTTTGATCCTGCAGTATGACTTCTAGTCCCTTAACTTTTATCATTACTATGACAAAATATGTGACAAACAATTTAAGAAAAGAAGCTTATTTTATCTCATATTTCAAGAGCACAGTCCATTGGGTATGGCAGTAGGAGCCTGAGGCGGCTGGTCACATGGCAACTGCAGTCAGGAAGCAGAGAGAGATGGATGCTGGAGCTCAGCTTGCTTTCTCCATTTTATTCAGTCTAGGAACCCATCCTAGGGAATGAAATGAAGCATCTTGCATTTTGAATAATTCTTCCTACCTCAACCTCACCAAGTCCAATCTAGAAAGTCCCTCACATACAGGTTCAGAAGACTTTCTCATGCCAATTTCAGAGTCTCTCAATTTGACAGTCAATACTAAACATATTTTCTCTTTAGGGAACCGGGCATCTTCTTGGCTAGCCCAATTCTCAGTTTCCTGTCCTACCTTTAATTCCTTCATGTTTAAATGTCCCTGAGCCTTTTCCTACTCAGAGGACCAGCCCCAGGCTAGCAGCAGAGCTGAGAAAAGGAGCCTTGATTAAAAACCTCCATGTGGTAGCCAGACAATCAGATGTTCATTATCTCACAGGACAGAAGTACTGAAATGGAGCAGTCTCATGTTGGAAACTCACAGAGAATTGTACTTTAATATAATTATTTTCGAAAGAATCTTCATCAGAAAGGTTAATAAGAGCAATATAGGTTAATAGCAGTACCAAGGGACTAGACGTCCTCTGATAATTGACGTTATTGATATGGAAAAACTCCCTGTGCTTCACCTGGGGGAGTGGGCATTTCTCCTTAGTCAATTATCTTCTAATGACACCTGATTCTTTGGTTCCTGCTCCTACCATCACCTTCAGTCAGTCCTGCTGCCTTCCAGGAGGAAGAGGGCACCTCTGAATTCTCTACAGACCCCAGCTGGTTCTCTGACTCCTACAAAGGTTGATGAGTAGAAGGGAGGGAGGTGAAATCTGTAGCTGCAGGAGTTCCAGCCTTTTGAGAGTTGTTCATAAGAGACTGTAAAAAGGTGCCAGATGTCCCTGTGAGAGCATTTTCACAAGCTTTCACCCAGAGTTTTCCCAGCAGTGGCTGAGCGTGCATATGATGGTGGTCAGATAGGATCATAGTGGAGAGAACAGACTCCATCATTTCCTGACATAACAGTTGGCAGGACATGGTAGCTCAGTGTATGACTGGAGTGTTTGTGGTACTGTCTAAACCAGCCAACACACTGACAATTGTGAGTTCAATGGGCAGTTATGCACAATAATACTTGATTGTAACAATCAACAGTGACCTTACTGTTTGATGCATTTACTATACTATGCTTGTTCTGGATCCTACCTTCTCTTGTTGTCTCCCTCCTGTAGTGGGTTTATGTTGCTACATTGATAATAATTGTCCCACCTACTGGTTTAATACAAATGCTGATTGGTCAAAGGCAGACAGGAAGTGTGGGTGGGGCTAACAGACTAAGAAAACCTTGGGAACAGGAAGGACAGAGCAGAGATGCCATGAAGATTCCAGAGAAGCCAGCAGATGCAGAGGACAACTATGGTGCTCTGGGAAAAGGCACTGAGCTGCATGGCTGAACAGGATAAGAGTCATGGGTTAGTTTAAGAGCAAGAGCTAGCTAGCAATATGCCAGAGCCATAGGCTGATCAGCATAAAATTAATACAAGTATCTGTGTGTCTCTGTGAGACTATGGGTCTGTGGGTCCAAACCTCGAGGCTAGGCAGAAAAGTCCAGGCCAGAAACCTAATAAACACCCTCCCTTTCATCCCACTCTTCAATTTTTTCACCTCCCTTTTGTGGTACCTAGGTACCTACTGTACCCAGGGCATTCTGCATCCCAGGAAAACACTCCACTGAGTCACTTCTCCAGCCCCTCACAGGAGGATTCTAGCTAAGTGTTCTACACTCTACCCTCCCTTTCCTGTATTTTTTTTTTCATTTTGAGATACCATCTCATTAAGTTGACCAGCTAGACTTCAGCTCACTTCATGACACAAGTTGGCCTTGAAGTCAGGATCTTCCCACCTCAGCTTCTCAAGTATCTGGGATTACAGGCCTGTGTACCAAATCTGGCCATGAGACACTTTCAATCATTATTTGAGTGTATTCCTTCTACTTATCAAGAAAAGAGTTCATTATAAAACAGCGTTCCAATTATCTCATGGGTCTCACATCTATGGTATGTCTTGATTGCATCAAGGGGCCACATTTTGTGAGTGGCATATACCATTCTGGTATGTGGAAATACGTTTGATGCTGGCATTAGACAACAGCAACCCCTAAGGGTACAAAACAAGGGAGCTCCTCTGTCATTCAGTAACACTTGGCTGAATAACAGAATGGATGGTTTTGAGTGGTGGTGGTAAGAGATGCTGAGAGAATTCTTGGATAAATATGCTCCCAAACCAGATTTTAGATCGGTGAAATTGGTGATGTTCTGTAGATGGCATCTTGGTTAATCTTCCTGAGCTATTCCCAGTACCCAGGTCCTACAGGGACACTGGAATTCTGTGCCTGAACAAGCAATAACATTGTAACCAAAAAGCAGTCCAAAGGAAAAAGGGATTTATCTGGCTTTCACTTCCACATCACAGATAATCACCAAAGAAAGCAGGGAAAGATTCTGAGGTAGGAGCCCAAAGCGTCAACCATGGAGGAATGCTGCTTGCTGGCTCACCCTTAGCTAGCTTGCTCTATAGTGCAGGACCATCTGTGTAAAGGATGCTGCCACACACAGTGGGTTGGGTCCTCCTGTATCAATTAATAATCAAACCCTAACCCTAAACCCCACAGACATGTTCACAGAGCAATCTGATTTAGGCAACTCCTCAATTGACACTGCCTTCTCGGGTGACTCGAGGCCGTGTCAAATTGATAATTTAAGCAAAGACGGGAAGAGATTAAAGTAAACTACTCGGAATGGGTACTTGTTCCCAATGTTCAACACTATCTGTTCCATCTCCTGGAATTCTCTTTAGATATCACCTCTCAGTAATGTCTTCACACTGTGGCCAATGTCACCTCAAATCTGCAGTTTTGGGTCCGATATCATTCCCATGATTACTGTTTTGTAAGACAGTTTAAATTTTATTTCTTTTTTAAAGACCATTTTAGTTTACTTTTAATTATGTGATGTGCTAGGTTGGGGTATGAGTGCAGTGCCCACTGAGGCCAGAAGAAGGAGTCGGATCCCATGGAACTGCAATTACAGGAGATTGTATATTGCCTGATGTGGGTGCTTGGAATAAAACTCGGGTCCTTTGCAAAGCAGCAAGCGTTCTTAGCTGCAGAACCACCTCTCCACCCTCACTGGGTTTACTTTTCAAAATCTGTTACTTTTTAATTCACTGAGCTATCTGTTTGTGGTTTGGTCTGTGCACTCCTAGAAACCAAAAAAAAAAAAAAAAAAAAGTACTTGTTATCTACTCATTAAGATTTAAAACATATTTATTTAGGTGCATGCATGTGTGTCTGTGTAGTCATATGTCATATGTGTTCAGGTGTCTTCGGAGGCCAGAATAGAGTGATGGATCCCCTGGAACTGGAGTTACAGATAGTTGTTAGCTACCTGATGTGGGTGCTGGGGACTGAAATTGGGACCCTTGAAGAGCAGCAAGTGCTGTAATTGCTGAGCCATATCTTGAGCCACACTATCTACTTTTCGTCTAGATCTTTCCACTTCCGCTCACATAGACCTGGGTTCCATCTCTTATGGTACTGAGTTCCAATGGATACAGGCTGACCCCCTACTAAGTTCACTGGGTCACTAATTACAGTGTTACAGTGTGGTGGCATCTTTTAAGAAATAGCAAACTTGTTTCATGGCTGAAGATAACCTAGAACTTCTGATCCTCCTGCCTCTATCTCTGTTGAGTGTTGAGATTACAGGTGTGCATCGTCATGCCCACACCTGGCTGGTGACTGTTTAAAGACTTATTTATGTTGCTGAGCATGTTTAGTCCCCTGTTCCCTTTTATTTGCTGCCTGGGTAATTATTCTAGCTTCATTCTGTTGCTGTGACAAATACCATAACCAAAATAGCATAAGGGAAGAAAGTATTTTGCTTTATACTTCGAGGTCACAGTCTGCCGCAACGTGTTCAGCTTTGGGGTTAACCTGACTGGGGTGACGTGAAATGAAGCAGTGATAGACACACCTCCAGAAAATCTGGTACTGGGTTCACAGTGACGGAGACACACCAGCAGCCCAGAAACCGAGATAACTTATTATACACAGCTGAATGATGAAATGGGCTAACTGATCTCAGGGGGGTGACCCTGTAGGGAAGTAGGTTCGAGCTGCAGTCACCGGGGAACAGGAAGCTGTGGTTGGTATTGTCTGCACATACTGTCAATTTTAGTCGGAAGTTTTCTGACCCGTATGGACCTGCCGTCTGATCAAAGCTCTCCCACCCCCAGTCTCGTAGCTGCCTATAAAATAATTACTCAGAGGCTAATATTAATTACAAACCATTTGTTCTGTGGCTCAGGCTCATTACCAACTAGCTCTTACAACTTAACTCAACCCATTCTTATTAATCTATGTCTTGCCACATGGCTAATGGCGTACTGGTACTTTCACATCTTGTTTCTTTGGGCAGCAGCTTGACTCTGCCTTTCTCCTTTATCTCTGCTTGGATTTCCCACCTGCCTCTAAGCTGCCTTGCCATAGGCCAAAGCAGCCTTTTTTTTTTTTTTTTTTTAATCAACAAATGGCAACAAAGCACATTCACAACGTACCGAAAGACATCCCACCTCAGTCAATGTATTTACTACAAAGTGAGGAAGGTCTTCTTGTTTTCCTGAGCTTGACCTGAGAAGACCTTCCCCCTCCTGTGGGTCCAAGGCATTGGTGTCCTTGACATGGTCATGACCATGTCATGAATTCTCATTCTACAGGGGTAGACTCACTCTCCACAGCACCTCACTGAGGAAAGTCAAGACAGGGACTTAAGTCAGGAGGCTCAAGGCAGAGCTGTTCGCTCTTCCATGCAGTATTATTCAGCCCAGGGAACTCACAGCCAAGAAATACAGTAAGAAAGATGGAAAATGGTGCTTGTTGGCTTGAAGGCGCATCCTCTGTTTTCTTACATTGCCCAGGACCATCTGCTCAGGGAATGGTCACAGTGGACTGTGTATTCCTACATCAACTAAAAATAAAGATAGTTCTCCATAGATACACTCACAGGCCAATCTGATCTGGTCAAGTCCTCAATTGAGATTTTCTTCTCGGGTCTAGGCTGTGTCAAGAGTCTGGGGACTGAACCCACAGCACCAGGCATGCTAGGCAAGACTGCCAACTGACACTACATCCCTTACAGGGGAGCTAGATCTTAAAGTCATCTACCTACTTGTTTGTTTAAGCAACAGATAACATATGAACTTACGATATACTTATAACCTAGTGCCAAACGCTGGTGTTTGAAACATTTATATTTGACCCCTAAACCCAACAGTGTCTCATGCCTGTAATCACAGACAACTGGCAGAGGAAGACCGTTTTTACTGCCCAGTGAATTTATATTAGGATAACATCCTGAGGGTTGATGGTCTTTAGCTGCAGATTCTTCAAGTCAATCTTAAACATATATGCATTAGGGACTAGGGGATGGCTAAGTTGGTAAAGTGTTCTCCATTACAGAGGACCTAAGTTTAAATCCCCAGCACTAATGTAAAAAGCTAGACATGGAGGTATGCATCTGTAATCCCAGCACTTAGGAAGTGGAGATTGGAGGGTCCCTGCAATATGATGGTCGGCTGGTATATTTGAATTAATAATTTTCAAGTTCTGTGAAACAACTTGTCTCAATAAACAATGACAAAAATAATGTGAAAAGTAATTGAAGAAGGCACCAATGTTGACCTCTGGCCTTTACACACATCTGCACATATGTATATGTATACCAGCACACACCCACATACCAATGCCCCACACAAGACACATTCATTAGAAGATAACAGGAGCTTAGCTGTGTGGGAATAACCTTGTGAACATCTTTTTTTATCCCCGAAGTTTGCATCTCTGTGAAGTTGGGATATGGAAATATTTAAATGGCTGAACTTGAGCTCTGTGTGAACATTGATGCTTTCCAACGCTGCCAACTTCTATGATAAGTAAATTTGATATCAAAGGTCCTCAGATGCCGTATTGGAAGTCCCTCAGATCAACTCGGCTGTGTTTTCCAACTTCAGCCTTGGGTGTGAGAAAGGTGATCAAAGGATACAGAAAAAATAAATAAATAAAAAAAAATAAAAAACAGGAGTAATTCACTTGGTTGATATCTGCGTCTATTTAGTCCTGTGGGTGCCTGGGGATTTTTAAACATTAGCTCCTTTTAAATCAAGTTGGGCATCCTATAAATCAAAATGATAAATGATTGATAAATAAACTGTCATTGCTACAATTAGATTTTCCCATTATACTTGTATGCTATAATTTAAAATGTAATTTCCCTTGAAGCTCATAAAGGCAGTGTAGTAATAGGGTGTCACAATGTATTAGGGACAAGTGTGAGAATGTGACTGAGCATGCTCGTCTTTGAAGTGCAGGGCTGAATTGCAGGGTTTAATACAAAGCTCAGGGCTTGGCTCTGGAGTCAGGGACAGATTATATGACATTCCAAGAGACCAGGTGTTTCAGCTAGACAGACATAGTGTCAGAGAAAGGAGAGCCAGCCCTGGAGACAGTGTGTAAAGTACCAGTCACGTAAGCATGGGAACCTGAGTTCAGATGTCCAGATCCTATGCAGAGCTAAGTATTGTAATGCACACATCTGTAATACTAGCATTCCTACTGGGAGATGGGAGATGGACATAGGAGAATCCCTGGAAGCTGTGGCATGTAGTGGTGAGGAACAAGACAGGTCTACATCTTAAACACCTGATCTTCACATGCACATTGTGGTTTGCACATGCCTGCACTTACACGCAGGAACATGTACATATTCACACACATACATACAATGCACACAAAGAACAACAAAATGGACCGAAAGTGTGAATTGGCATAGGGATAGACATTGGACTATGGTTGAAGACTTCTATCATATGCTAGGTGTGTCATTTTCCATTCATGGACACTCTGTTCTTAAGGAGAAGTCAACCAGTTTATTATGAAAGATGAATGTGCCTTCTACAACTGTTTTCCTTTTCTATTTAACCAGACTAAACTTCTTTACATCTCTTACCCTTTTTTATAAGAAAAAACCCACCTTTTTGAGAGTATGAGTGTGTGATTGTGCTGCCATGCACATATGAAGGTCAAAGGTAACCCTCCAGGGTTGGTCCCCATCCTCCACCTCCTTTGCAGAAGGATCTTTTGTTGACAATCATCAGATCCAGGGTTCTCTAGCCTCTGCCCCCCCCCCCCATCTCCTTGTAGGCACTCTGGATGATAGGTACATGCTACTATGTCCAGTTTTGCATGAGTTCTGGGAAACTGGACTCATAGTTTTATGCCAGTGTGGCAAATACTTTATCCACTGAGCAATCTCCCTAGGTCATCACCAAACTTCTGATGACCTGCTGCTGTAGTCTGAATGTGAAGTGTTTCCTACAGGCTCATGTGTTTCAAACTTCCTCTCCCTATTTAGGTGATGATCTGATAAATGTCCCTGATTAATATGGCCACATCGACTGGCTTCACTCTTCCAACATTTAAGATTGGTAGATATGATAACTTATAACTATGAGATAACTTTTAAAAAGACAAGTTAACTCCAGGCTTAACACTCTAGGGTTAGTCAGATGAATCCATATTTGGATATTCAGGTAAATGCTTATCCTGTCTTTTTGTAGATGGATTTTTTTTTTCCTGTAGTCAGAGAAGTTATGGCTTCCCTTAACTATCCTGTGTGAGATTAATTAATGTTTGAATGGACACTTTGTATTAATTACTGCCTGTGAGAAAATGCCTGGCAGAAGCAGCCTAAGGGAGGGTTTTATGTGGGCTCAATTTAAAGGTATCCATTATGGCAGGGAGGCACAGTGGCAAGGGCAGCTCCATCTATGTGGATGCTGCGGTGGCACAAAAAACCGTATTCACTAGATAAAACTCGACAGAGGTCTAATTGTTAAAGAGACCAGTGGCCCGATTTTCTCAACTCAGCCCTGAGTTTTAAAGGTTTCCAAACCTCCCAGAGCAGGTGACCATCAGGGCACGAAGTGTTCAAAACCTAAACCCGTTAGGCATTTCTCCAGTTTCATTTCTGTGGTTATTACAAACACCCTGACAGAAAGCAACACTGGAGATGTAAGGATGTGTGTTATCATTCCAACTTTCAGTTTGTCGCTTCAGAGACATCCGGGCAGGAACTCAAGCAACCAGTCCTGGCACATCCGCTGCTCATGAGTGAGTAGAAATGCATCTCAGCTTGCTTGCTTTCTGTTAGCTTTCTCCCTTCACTGACTATTCAGGACCACCTATCTAGAAAATGGGACACTGGCAGTAGGCGGGGCATTTCCTTTCCCAATCAATGATCAATACAATCCTACAGATATACCCACAGACCACCAGCCTGACCCTAAGTCCTCATTGGCCTCTCTTCCCAGGTTTTTCTAGCTTGTGTCAAGTTGACAGTTCACAGGAGCCAGCACAGAGGAGGAAGGCCTGCCACACTCAAGCCAGAGCACTCTGTGACCATTTTTAGCTTGTGACTTCTGTGAGAATGTTCTCCCAATTGCTTTCCTAAAATGTCCACCTCCATTTCTACAAATGGCAATCCTTGTGTGTGAGGTTATCTCTAAGCTGTTTTCCCACGAATGCAAATGTTCACCCCAAATCATGCCTCCCTGCACCCTACCCCATTAAGACGGTGAAGCCCGGTTACTTAAAAGAGGACAAATGCTTTAGAATTGAAAAGAGGGCCCCTGAGTGTAGAGCAGGGTCAAGTTTCCACAAATATTTCACATTCTCACCCCCCCCCCCCCCAGCTCATTAGCGCCACATGTCCACATTTAAATTCTGCCCACAGAGAAAGCAGAATGGATGTCACCAGGCTGATGTTAAATCAACAATCCCTGTTCACAGAGGGCTCCCTGTGACCTAAGCTTTTTAGAATGACCCAAGATCATTACAGATTCACCGGACTGTGGCTGTTAAGGTCTGCTTGATGTCAGAAGCCCCGGTGTCCATTTATAATTCTTTCTTGTAGCTCTTTCCTTGTCTCCAAATTGGCCATCAAGTGGTTCAATTGACCTTGAAATGTAGATTATAAATTGTGACTTGAGAAAACCAGAGATTCCACAGTGATTTTTACCCCCAATTTGGCCTTAATTTGCTATGTTTTTTTTTTTCAATTAAAATTTTTTTTCCAAGATTTTTTTTTTTCCTGTTCAAAAGTATGTCTGGCCTTGTTAGCCAGGACAAATCCAGCTATTCATTAAAATTAATGAATCTGGCATCTTAGGCCTTGATCAGAAGTTCAGGGATAAGTCAAAGTGACCAGAATTACTATTGGAACTAGAGGGTTTTCCTGGTTTTCTCTCTGGGCTGGTAGTAACACATTGGGAGGTTTTTCACTAAAGATGTATCAGAGAGAAAAGAATTAGGCATGGCGAGGTAGAGGGAGAGAAAACTTGGCAGGCTGAGGTAGGGGGTAAATCTAGACTACATGCAAGTACCAGGCAAGCCCAGACAACATGGTGAGACCTTAAGTCAAAATTAAAAGTAAACAGAAAACTAGGGAATAGAAGTCAGCTGTAGGGCCCCTGCCTAGAATCCCCCAGTGAGGGGCTGGGGTATGACTCAGTGGTAGAGCCCCTGTCTAGAATCCCCCAGTGAGGGACTGGGGTGTGGCTCAGTGGTAGAGCCCCTGCCTAGAATCCCCCAGTGAGGGGCTGGGGTGTGGCTCAGTGGTAGAACACCTGCCTAGAATCCCCTAGTGCATGAGGTCCTGGATTCAATCCCCAGAACTACCACTACTGGGAAAAGAAAGAAAGAAAGAAAAAATAGAAGGAAGGAAGGGGGGAGAGAAGGAGGGAGGGAAAGAGAAGGAAGGAAGGAAGGAGGGAAGGAAGGAAGGAAGGAAGGAAGGAAGGAAGGAAGGAAGGAAGGAAAGAAAGGTTCATCATAGGACTTAAAAGTGCAGCTCTGCTCTGGCTGAAGACGGGATTTATTTAGGAAAGTATATGAGTTAATACTTTGTCAGAGAATATACTGTTAGATTTCCTACCGATTGTTGTAACCTCTTTGCCATTTCCTATCCTCTGTTCTTGGTTTTGCATGAAGAATTGTTTTATATGTTTTCTAGAGGAGTACTGGCACATGTGGCATAGGCTCCAAGATGATTTACCTGGGGGCATTGCATATTCTAGCCAACTAGTCTACCACTGAGCTACACATCCCCAGTGCCCTTTTTTTTTGAGACCCCATCTTACAAATGGTCTTGAACTCCATCTGCCATCTAGGTGTAGCCTTCAACTTGTGTTCCTTTTTGTTTCAGCCTCCCTAGGAGCTAGAATTATAGGAGTGTGTTACCACACTCAGACTGCTTTGACTTTTTACAGTGCTCGAGTTAAGCTTACACCCAAGACCTCGTTTATCCTAGGTAAGTGTCTTATCACTGAGCCATGTCCCCAGCTCCTTGTTGAGAGATTTTAGGCAAGTGCTCTACTGCTCATCCCCTTACTGGGGGATTCTAAGCTGATGCTCTACCAGTGAGTCGCAGCTCAATTCTCTCCCTGGGTATTCTAGGCAAGAACACTACCATTGAACTATGCCTTTAGCACCTCACTGGGAAATTCTAGGCAAGGTCTCTACGGATGCAAGATGTGTTCTGAAAACTGTTAATTCAACAGAGATACTGAAAAAAAAAAATCCATTGCACCTCATTTTGCCTGAGAGAAAGTATGCACACATTGAATCACATTTGTCAAACAGAAGGAAGTTGGCAGGCTGACATCAATCCATAGTCAGATCTTTCACCATCTCCACTCTCCTAATTCTTGTGGATTTGTTTGTGTTTCTTCCTCTTTCCTCTTCCACTCTGTCACTTAATGTTGACACTTGTACTCCTGGAATCTGTGTTTGGGACAGTGTAGAGGTGTTTCTTCTGATATTTGATCCAGTATCTTTCAAAATTTCCTATGGACATTGATGAAGCCCTTTTGTAATATCCAGTCATGGTCAACAGGTTTGCTGGTCACATAGGTGGCTGGAAAAGGCAAAATCTCAGTGTTTGTTACTCAATTCCTATGACCAAAATGTCTGGCAAGGCACAAAAGGGAGGAAAGATCTATGTAAACCCATTGTATCAGTTTCTCATGGTTGGGTTGTGTGATGACGCAGCTTACTTTATAGTGGTACGATGTGGGATGTCTTTCTGTGGGTTCCCGATTATCGTTGGATAATAAAGGAACTGCTTTGGCCTATGGCAAGGCTTCTTAGAAGCAGGCAGGAAATCTGAGCATAGATAAAGGAGAAGGGTGCTGTGAGCTGCTGCTGAGAGAAGAAGATGTAAAGGAAATCATTTAAGCCACAGGCTACATGGTAAGACATAAATTAATAGAAATGGGTTAAGATGCAAGAGCTAGATAGCAATAAGTCTGAGCCATAGGCCAAACAGTTTGTAATTAATATAGGAATCTGAGTCATTTTAGGGGGCTAAGCAGCTGTGGGTGGGTCTAAACCTTGGGCTGAACTGGTCAGAAATTTATTACTACAGTGGTAGAAGACTGTTGTGGAAGCTGCTCACACATGGAAGATCAGGAATCAGAAAGCCCGGTAGGAACCAACGATTCCGTAGTATAAGACCTTTTCCTAGTGACTTCTTTCTTCCAGATATGCTATACATCCTACCTGTTTCATAGCCTCTCAAGTAGTGCTTCAATCTGGGAAAATGGTGTTATACACATGAGCCTGTGGATAATATTTCAGACTCAAACTATATCTACCGTCTCAACCATTCTTGGATCTCATATTTAAAAGTCCCAAAGCCAGCCATGGTCACACAGGCCTGTCAACCCAGCTCTTTAGGAGGCTGAGATAGAAGGGTCATAAGTTCAAGTCCTGATTGAGCTATACAGTGAGTTCAAGACCAGCCTGGGCAACTTTGTGAGACACTATTTCAAAATAGGTACTACAAAGAGGGTTACTAAGCCATCTCAGAGTCAGAACAGTAGCAGATCATTCATTAAGCTCTAGGCTCCATCCCCAGTATGAAAGGAAAGTAGCAAAGGAAAAATCTGACTTATTGATGAGAGCCTTTGATAAGATCAGAACGTGAAAGAAGAACTGGAGTTCATGGTTTTAGTAACAGACTGTGTTCCCATCTGGGTGTGTACAGCTGGGTTTCCTAAGTATCTCAGTGTATGGCCTGCTGGAAATTATGACTATGTGTCACTGTCTTGTCATTTCAGGGTTCCATCATTTCTCTTATTCAGTAAATCCTGCTCATTCCCACTGGTCTTGAATTTTTGAGACAAAGTCTTTCTGCGTGGCTCTTGCTGGCTTGTCATTTTCGTATAGACTAGACTGGCCTGGAACTCACAGAGATCTGTGGTGATGTATTGTGTATTTAATAAAGTTTGCCTGAAAATCAGAGAGACAGAGACACAAGCTAAGGCCACTTCTCACCTAGCCACTCCTCAGGAATCCTCAGACTGAATGCCTCTCTTAAAGGAGCCATGCCTCTGCATGAAGACAGCAGAGTCCGCTCAAGATGCTGTGCTCGACTCTGCTCCCTTTTTGTCTGAATGACAAGTTTGTCTTATTTTAGCTCGTACATGTAGGGAGGCTCCTGTGAGACTGCAGGAGCCTGTCATGTTGCAGCTCAAACTGACCCTGCAAACATGCCATGCTATAGCCCAAGCCTATAGGCTAAGGCATCTCTGTACCACAGTCCACTTGAGAGACACAACTAGAAAGCTTTTTTTTTTTTTTTTTTTTTTTGGCTCTGTTTCTATGTTAAACCCTTTTTAAGTTTTTGCAAGCTTTGTGTGGATGTACATACACCACATTGGAGCTTCATTTGTAGTCTGAAGGTTCTATCCCGGCCAGAAATTCTCAAATACCCAGCAACCACTTTCCAAGTAATTGACTTGAAGGCTTCATGTTACAGTAACTGCTGGGCCAGTAGCTCAAGCATACTACTATCTAGCTCTTACACTTAAATTAACCCATAATTTTTATCTATGTTTAGCCACATGGTTTGGTACCTTTACTCAGTTCAACATTCTCATTTTGATCTTTTCTGATTTTCAGGCAAACTTTATTAAATACTCAATATTTCACTACAGAGATCTACTTGCCTCTGCCTCTCAAGTGCTGGGATTAAAGGTGTGCACCACCACACCTGGCCTCCCTCTGGTCTTTTGAAGGAGCATCCTTTGATCACTTAGAAAACCTATTGGCTGAATCGCTTCCCTAAAAGCATAATCTGTGTGAATTGAAGCATATTTTAAAAAGATCTCCTCACCATTTCATAAAAATATATAATATACTTTGAACATACCCTCTATTATCCTCACTTCCGCTGAACATCCTTTCTTCCCTCTATCTAGACTCCTGCCTGCTCCCATGCCTTGTGATTGTGCCTGACTGCATTTTCTTACAATTGCCTGTGTGAACACATGTGGGAGTTCTGTACTGGAGCATGGGTAACTTAGCAGTGCCTACAGCCCTAGGAATGTAGGAACCCCCTCCCTTAGCAACCATTGATGCCTACAGCTCCTCAGAAAAGGACGAGTCTCATGAGCCCTTCCCTCATCACAAGGAGCTGTTACTGACAGGCCCAGCCCTGTGCAGGTCTTGTGCCCTTGACCATTGCTGCTGTTGGATTACGGGTGCAATGGTAGCCATGTTATGTCCAGAAGATACATATCACACTACTCTTCTCTATTTGTGGGTACTCACATTCCCCCCTTCCCTCTCCTCTCCTCCATATGTTCCCTAAGTTTTGAAGGAGGTGATACAGATAGGTGTCCCATTTAGGGCTGAGCTCTCACTGATACTTATTCTCCACACTTTGGCCAGTTAAGAATCTTTCCTCTAATCATCAGCCACAGCAAGCAAAAACTTCTCTGACCAAGGCTAGGAACAAGCACTCATTTATGGTTGTAAACATAAATATTGATAAGGCAGGTTGACAACATGTCCATTTAGAAGAACAGGAATAATAGGTCCCTGAGCAGGGCCCTATGACTAGGTTTAGAGGGCCAGGCATGACTTCCCTGCTGTGGAGCTGGCCTCAGATCCCATCAGAAAGCTAAGAATTGAAATGCACTTTTAAATGACTCAGATGCAGAACCGTCTCTGGGTTGGGATGGTTAATGCATATGTAAATGAGCTAGGGCTTTGGCCTTCCAGGAAGCTTGCCCATGCCTGTTGTTTATTTAGTCTTTGTTCATTTCTTCTCCTGTGCTGCCAAGCCTTCCTAAGGCTCACTAGGTAGTGAAATGCCCTTATGGGAAAGCATTCCAAATGCTGCAGAACATTCTTCTATAGGAATCTCCCTTTTTTGATTGTTTCCCAGAGATTTTTTTTTTCAAGTCCTCTTGTCTAGCTTGCATAAAAAACAGCTCTTGAGAGGCCACACAGATATGAAGGGTGGCAGGAATCTAGAGCCTGGGGTGTGTACATTGGGTTTAATGATGCTCGCACAGCGGTAGCAAGCAGGAAGGAGGACCGAGAAACAAAGAAGGGATTTTAGAGACTGAATTTAGATCCCGGGAAGACACAGGTTGGTGCTGCTACCAAATTTGGCTAAAGAAGCTTCTCTAGTGGGCAGCAGTGAAGACAGAGGTTCATACCTAGTCAAAATGCTGAGAACAAGGCCCTGTGGCGAGCTCAGCTCCAAATGGGATGTTATTTTACCACAGAGAGAGAGAGGGAGGGAGGGAGGGAGGGAAAGAGGGAGGAGAGAGGGAGAGGAAGTAGAGGGGAGTGTTCAAGGGCTCAGGAACCCTAAGGAAGAAGGGGCAGAAATGTTGTCCTCTGGACTTGACATGGCCATCTCACCCGTGAAGAGTTATAGCTAATCTGTACAAACCAAGTCAACAAGATCAGTCAAAATTTCACTAGAAAGCACTGATCAGACTCAGTGGGTTACAAGCAAGCAAGCAAAAGAACATTAGGGTAGGAGGGGCAGAACATAGGGAGGTGTGAGGGATGTGGGAGCATGTATATCCAACATACATGAGTTGTGAATGAATAAATAAAAGACACCTTTTCAAGAAAAGTGATCCCAGAGAGTGCTGAGGATGAGTGAAGTCTTATGTATGAGGATTTGATCTGAGTTTCATCCATTCACTCACTCACTCATTCATTTATTAAGGAATTCTGGCAAATGGGCAAGCAGGATGCCAGAAACCCCAGCACAGTGTCTCACAAACTGCCACTTATCAGAAATATAGACTATAATCTATAGATGAACTAGTACCTTTATTGACAAAAATGTCAAGCTGCTATACCAAGTTAGGGATCCTGAGTCTTCTTTGAACCCCCTAGCAGATTGGCTCTCAAGGCTGGTGAATGAAGGGGTATATTACATTGCAGTTTTGAGTGTGAAATGTCCCTGTCAGGCTTCTGTATTTGACACCTGACCCTCCGTTAGTGGATCTATTTCAGAAGGTTGTAAAACTTTTAGGAGGTGGAGCCTAGCTGGAGGAAATGGGTCACTGGAAATTAGCTTGAAGAGGTTTGATAGTAGAATTCCACTTTCTGTGACCTCTGTTTCCTGACTGTGGCAACAATGTGACCAGGCAACTCATGCATTGTAAGGGAAGCAGTCTAACCTGATGAAGCCTTGGTGATCCTGTCCTGACCTGTATGTGCCTAGGCATGCGCACTAACCGCCTCCTGCTGACTCTGCCCCTGGACCTGGTGATTGGTGACGAGATCCTGGAGACCAATGAGAGAGAGAGACAATACAGCTGGGGAGCCTCCAACAGCCAATGGGAATTTGGGAGGGGCGATTCAGGTTTGCTCTATATCTATAATGTTTTAAATGTATCTGTGTCTGCTGTTCATCTGACTCTGGCACCTGCATCGTTGGCACTGCACCTTCACACCCCTCCCCAAAGGGGTACCCAGATAGAACGCACTGCAATCATGCATCTATCCATACAGGTTCCATCTGGGTGGACTGTATCTCTTCAAACTGCAAGCAAAGATAAATCCTTCCTAAGTTGCTTCTGGTCAGTGTCATTGCTTCCTGTGTTTGGTTACAATGCTAAGCTTATCACTGAGAGACGTGAGAGAAGGGACTAATTGGCGAGTATTGATTACTAGTACGTGACCTATTGTTGTAGCTCAGTGGTTGAATACTTCCCCAGCATGATGACACCCTGGATCCAAACCCCAACACTGTTTAAAAAATAATCACTCAAATACCAATCAGTAGTTATAAACTATCACAGCAAATTGATACTTTATTAACAATGACTAACAATTATTGAGAACTGATGATGAAATGATTTAGTAATTGATGAATTATTGAATAGCTATCAATTATCACAATAAATTTCTACTAACAAGTTATTAATAGGAATTGACAGTTGATTTAATAATAATTCAGTAATTGGGGAATCATTGAACATCTACTATATTCAGGACACTGATTTTATTTACTTAAGGTTTGTATTATTATTATTTGTGTGTGTGTGGGTGTGGGTGGGTAGGTGGGTGTACAGTGCCTTCATTGGCCCGAACTGGGCATCTATTTGCTGGAACTAGTATTATAGGTAGTTGTAAGCTGAAGGGAAATGAACTCAGTCCTCTGGAAGAGCAGCAAGTGCTCTTAACTGCTAAGACATCATCTCTCCAGCCCCCATACACTGATTGTACATGCATTTCCTGTTTCACTCTTGCAAAGACCTTTACACTTGGTATTGTCATTACTCTAGAATAAGTAGGGGCATTGAGACTCGGGAGGGGACTGTCGGGGGGGAGGGGCTGAGAATTAACTCAGGGTCGTATCCTGTTAATAAACAGTACTCAGAATGCTCTTTTCATCATTTCATTTGTTTTCAATAGACACTAATAATAATAATAATAACAATAACAAAAACAAAATTAAAGTGTCAAAGTGATGTCTTTTCCTAGCCCTGTGGTAATGGCAATAATAATAGTCAGTGTTTATTGAGCACATGTGATATTCCAGCAATTACAATAGCCACTTTGCATATTGGGTCTAATTTGTTCCTAACACAACCAAGTCCTTTCCCTCTCTCTTTTCCCTACTTTGCAGACGGAGGGATATTAAGATTCAAGATATAACGTGTGTTGCAAAGATGGCTCAGTTGTTAAAGAGCTTGCCTTGTAACCACAAGGGCATGGGTTTGATTCCCAAGGTAAATGCTAACAAACAAAAACAATAACAATGGTACATAGTACATACCCATACTCCCAGCACTGAGAACTCAGACAGGTGGAGCCCTGGGGCTTGCTGCTCAGTTTGCACAGTGTTCTTGGTGAATCTAGGGCAGCAAGAGACCTGTTAACTTAAAATATGGTGTACAATAGCTTAAATATGTGATTGTTCTCTGGCCTCTGTATCCAGAGAACAATCATGTATATGTACAGGTACACGTGCATGAGTGCATATACACATATCACCTAGAGTTATAGCTTCCAAGTGCTTGCAATGAGATTAGAGTGCCAACACTTACTCACCATATAGAAGATCAAGATTTCTGCAAAGTTCCTATTGAGAAGAAGCACACAGCCTATGAAAGAGAACATGCCAGTTGTTCCAGTGTCTTGCAGTAGGTCTTGCTACTGCTGTAAGCACAGATACTGGAGGGATATTGGAGAGAAACATTAGGTGCAGGTTAGCAGAGAGGAACCGTGAGAGGAAACAGCTTGAAACATGGGATGATTAGGACTTTGTATAAGGGAGGGGGCAACGCAGTTGGTGTAATTAGAAATAGACACAGAAGAGACTGACCGTATACAAAGGGCTGGGGAGATGCCTCAGTCCCTATGTGCCTGCAGGGGAAGCATGAGAACCTGGGTTTTATTCCCATCACTCATCCATGTAAAAAGATGGACACGTGCCTGGAATTACAGGACTGAAATGTCAAAGATAGGAGACTCCTTGAAGCTCTCTGTTCAGTCAGCCTAGTCAAATCATTGAGCTCCAGATTCAATGGGAGACCATGTCTCAAAAGATGAGGTGGAGAGTGATTGAGGAGGGCACTTGATGTTGACCTCTGGCCTCTATGTGTACTCATACATGTGTACACATACCTAAATAATCCCATATTGCAAGTTATTTCTTCTCTCTGGGGTCACACAGTCATGTTACCTCTCTTCTGACCTACAGCTAAATGCATTTCTCTAAGATCTCTATAATAGTTATATTTGCCTCAGTTGCAAAACCAGTTATATGTCACTGGGACAACTGGTATACCTAAATATATGTACTGCATGTGTACCCATGACCACATACATATAATACACATGTACATATACAAGTACAGACATATAAAAAATAGCTAAATTAAACAAATGAGGATCACTACATGTTTCCACATAGAAATAAGACTTATCAACTTCCTCAAGAGCCTAGGGAGCATAAACCATGAAAGATATTTACTCTATGAGCAAAGATTCAGCTGCTCAGGGGCACATCTCACCACCACCAGAGGGTGAAAGTACTGTGCTCCCTTTCCCACCTTCCTCTCTTTTCTTTTTGTTGCTAAGATAAAATGCTCTGGATAATAGCAATTTATGGAGAAACAGTTTATTTGACTTATACTTCCAGGTCAAAGTTCATTGCTAAAGGAAGTCATGGCAGAAATTCAAGGCAGGCAATTGGAAACAGAAACCATGAAGGAATGTTACTTGCTAGCTCATTCTCTGGTGTGCTCTCTGATGCATGCTTTGATAGCTAATTTTCTTATACAGCCCCAAACTACCTTCCTAGGGGATGGTGCCACCCACAGTGGAGTGGGCACCCTTGTATTAATTAATAACTCTTACAGTTTGTCCCACACATATCCACAGACTAGTCTTATCCATCAGTCCCTCAACTGAGACTCCTCTCTCAGGTGATACTAGGCTATGTCAAGATGAAAGTTAAAGCTAAAACCTAAAACTAAAACTTTCAATGAATAAAAATTTAAAAAACAAACAAACAGATATAACCATGATTATAGATGATAGTCATTGGATAGAGAGAAAAAAGAAAGGAAGTTATGCTGGAAATCTCAGATCGTGATAGATGCAAGACAAAGAGCTAAAAGTGGTCCTGGAGATGTTACAAATTGTTTTCAACAGTGTTGGATTATTTCTGTGGTTTCCTATTAAACAGTGCTCTCCAAACTCACCTTGGTCTCACATGGTGTGGTATAGGCTGCCCTTGGCCTCACCAGGTTGATCTTAAACTTCTAATCCTTCTGCTTCAGCCTCCTAAGTAGTAGAGATTGTAAACCTACAGCACTTCTGATTTCCATGTGTAGTAGGTGCCTACAGACACTCCCAAAATAATGAAATAAATAAATGTAATACATTTTAAAAATTGGGCCTGGAGGGATGGCTCGGTGGTTAAGTGCTATGGGATTATGCTTTTGTATACTGTAAATATTTGCCACTCCTATTGGTTTAAAAAAACACTGATTGGCCAGAAAGCAAATAGGAATTATAGGCAGGGCTAGCAGATTAAGAAAACTCTGGAAAGCAGAAGAGCAGAGCAGAGATGCCAGGTGGATGCAGAGGAAAGAAGATGAAATGCTGCTCTGAGAAAAGATATTAAGTCACTTGGCTAATCATGGGTGAGTTTAAGAGTAAGAGTTAGCAAGTAATACACCTGAGCCACAGGCCAAACAGCATGTAATTGATATAAGACTTTATGTGACTATTTGGGACTGCTGGTCCAGATCTCAGGGCTAGGCCAGGACGGAAACCTCTTACTAAAATTAAGAAAATGTCCTTGAATAGGACCCAAGTTTGTTTCCCAGCGCTCATTCTGTGTGGCTCACAATCACCTGTAACTCCAGTTCCAGAGTCATCAGGCTGCACTGCACCTGTGTGAGCATATTAGCACGCAGACCCTCACTCATAGTTTAGAAAATAAAATTTAAAATAATAAATATTCTTGTTGATAAGTTCAAGATCACTTATCTAAATAATCCCCTTATTCATTTGGAATAATTAAACATGTTAATGAGGTCTAGATTTTTTTTTTTGAGCAAGTATTTATTAAAATACTTTCACAGAGGCTGTGTCTTTTTCATCGTCTGATGCTTTGCTGACATATCACAGCAGGAGCATAGATTTTCACTGCTGGCCCCTCTCTTTTGGAACTTAAATTCTGCTAAAAGACTACTAAAGACTTGGAAAGATGGGATGCCACATAGGAATAGTGCAACTAAGAATGCCCCAAAATATTAAGTTCTAGTAACAAAACAAAGTCTTTCCCGAAAACACTCTTGAGATTAGAGGTCCATAGCCACAAAGGATTTCCATAGTGATGGTGTGATGGACAGTCTGGGCTGTGGCTCCCTATGTGCGACCCATGAGTTTTCTACAGTGAATTGGTTCTGCAGAGGGACTTGTGGCAGAAGCCTTGAGTAAGAGCATGTCACATACATATGTTGGGTTGTAGACTGTGCCACACGGATCCAGGGACAAACACAGCTATATTATGGGATCTCATCCTTGGTCATGGGTCACTTTACTCCATTGATTATTAGAGTCATTACCCAGATAGACTTTTCTCCTAGGATTAAACCACTTCCAGCTCATGCATCCCTATGAATCTTCTACAGATGCCATATATCTAAAAGCCCTATGGTGCATTCATCTCTTTAGACATCACTGTGACAAAATGCCTAAAAAAAAAAAAAAAAAAAAAAAAAAAAAAGCTTAAGGGAAGCAAAATTTATTTGATGGCTTGAGAGACTCAGGTTCTTCATGAGTGGATGCCACCCCGAAGTACTGGAAATAAGTACACAAGTCTTGTTACAGTGTGCCATCATCTTCTGAGTAAATATATGGGCACATATGTTTACTTTGGTGTGATTCTCAGTCACCTTAACCACCACCAAACTTTGGTGGTCTTACCTCTCATCACTATATCCCTGAATCACCGAGCTCTGCTTATTCCTTTCCCATTTAGTTTTTCATGACTTTTGGTGTGGTGTGGTGTGTCTCTGTGTGTATGTTTTGTCTGTGTGTACACAAATGTATGTGAGTGTGCATGAACTTGTGTCTCTGAGGTTGATGTCAGGAAGCATCCTTCATTGCTCATCCATCTTACTCATTGAATCTCTTCATCAAAACTGTTGTAGCTGTCACATCATGACTAGTCTTTTTAAAATGATGTGGTGGAATTGAGCATGGAGGCCAGAAAAGGGTGACAGATTACCTAGAATGGAAATTACAGGTTGTCATGAGCTACCAAACATGGGTAGTGGGAACCACCCTGGAAGGGAAGCATGTGCTTCTAACTGCTGAACCATCTCTTTAGCTCCGAGCCAATCTTACTAACAACCTTGCTCTGGGAATGCCCCATTTCTGCTTTATGAGGCTGGAATGTCAGCAGCCACCACACCCACCTGGAATTTAATGAGTCTCTGGGGATTTGAACTCTAGTCCTTACATTTGCCCAGCAAACGTTTAACTTAGAAATGATCTCCACAGACTGCCCTCATTTTTAATCCAATAAATTTATATAACATGCAATCTATAATATTGATCACTTTAATTCATTTTAGATTAAATTGATGATGATGATGATATGCTTGAGATTAAATCCAGTACCTTAGACATGCTAAGCAAGTCTGCTACTGTTGAGCCACACTCCAGTTCCCATAGGTTAGTTTTGCGGAGACTGTCAGATCTTGGTTGCCAATTTTATGTGTATAAACAGGTACTCGCTATTTTATTAAACTCATATGTGAGCCTGCCATGAAGAGTTTTAAGGAAGGAAAGGGTTGGAAGTGTCAACTTTCTATAAAGCATCTTATGGGAAATCTCAGAGAGTTCCCATCTCTGAGGACCACTTGGTTCTTGTGAGGTGCCCTCTGGCCAGTGCTGCTCTGTGTTCTTTGAGCACCCAGTGGTACTCAACTGCTCTCTCCCTCATCTCACAGGCTCAGTGGCTGCCACAGACACAGCCTACAGACTCAAAGCTGCATAGCCTGAGTGACAGGCTCCCGTGCACGGCGGCACGTGGCAGGAGCTGGCAGTCTGCCAGCCCCTGGTTCTTTCTGTTTTGTGTTCCTCACTCATAACTGTTTATTGTGATAGGTAAACACTTGTTTTGAAAGCTCGCAGGCATACTATTAAAACACAAGTGTTCATGACACAGTCAAGCTGGGTTGTAAAATGTTTATCCCTTTGAATGACAAACGCCGGCTCTTCCCTTGCTTGCCTTTCCCTGGTTCTGCTTCTTCTATTGTCTTTCCTTCATTTCTCACTACTTAACCTCTAGTCTCTCTCAACCTGTGAGTAGAAACTAATAGTTGCAACCTGTGAGTAGTAACTAATGGTTGGAGACACCATACCTACACACACACACACACACACACACACACACACACACACACAGAGAGAGAGAGAGAGAGAGAGAGAGAGAGAGAGAGAGAGAGAGAGAGAGAGAGAGGTTCACACATACACTTTGTTAGACAATTAATAGACAACTATTAATTTCCCTTCCTCTGCTTTCCAAGTATAGTTTGTAAATTTGCACCAGCATTATCAGATCATAGAACTGAGTCTATTGTCTTATTTAGAAAGGATGGAAGATGGGAGAAATGGAGTAATTGGAATATCTGATTATTATTCAGTTTGCATCATTTTATTTTTGTTCTGGAAGACAGAGTTCATGTAGCCCAAGCTGGGCTCCCACTTGCTAAGTAGCTGAGGATGACCTTGAACTCATGATCTTCCTGATTCCATCTCCTGAGTGTTGGAATTTCAAACATGCACCACTACCACCACCACCCTTGGATTATGTGATGCAGATGGAACCCAGGGCTTACCAATGTTAGGCAAACACTCCACCAACCATGATACAGCCCCCAGGACTGAGCATCCTATTCTTGTAGGGAGTTTCTTTTTGCTTTGAAAACTAATAGATGCTTTGTCAAATGAGTCTGAGCAAATATGTATGAACTAATGGTTTGAAGCAGGTTAGCCCAGCACTTCTCAACCTTCCTAATGCTGAAACCCTTTGATATAGTTGTGATGACCCCACCCGTAAAATTATTTCATTGCTACTTCCTAACTGTAATTTCGCTACTGGCATGAATCATAAGTTATTCGAGGGTCTTAAGCAGCCCCCCTGAAATGTTGTGTGGCACCCCTCCCCCCCACAGAGGGTAGCAACCACAGGTTGAGAACTGCTGGTCTAGATTGTTTATTTTTTTCTATTCTGTGGGGAGTTTATTTTTTTTATATTATATAACATGCTGATTGTACATGTTGATGGGTTTCATCAAACATTTACATAAATGTATATCATATAATTTACTTTTATTCAATGATATATCACCGTCTCTTGCCCCCTTCCTCCCTGTGGTCAGTTCTACCTCTGCTTTCATTATTTACACACAGAATTTTAAATCTTTACTCCTCCCATGGGAGAAAACATCCCATATTTATCTTTCTTTATCTGAGATCTCCAGTACCTTCCATTTCACACTTACTTTATTTTTCATAGAAGATAAGCTTATACTAGCTATCCCAGGCTATCCTTTCTTGCAATCTTGTCTCCAGCTCTAGGTGTTTGGGCTACTAGTATGTACTGTCATGTCAGGCTCACCCATTCATTGGACACCAAACATTCAGTCCGTGAGTCTTTGAAAGACATTTCATATCTAAACACAACTCTCATCTGAGAGTCTCATTTAGATGAGTCTGCTAGAAATATGTCCCCAAATGGTCCTCTGCTCATCGTCGTCATCATCTTGAATCATTTCCTTTTATGTTAATCCCTCAAGGATAGCTTTCCCAGAATGCTCCTGTTTGCGACAGTTTTCCGCTGGAGTGACAAATATCCTGAGGTAGAAAACTGAAGAGAGAAGGGTTTGTTCTGGCTCAGAGTTCCGGAGATGTCAGGTAACTCAATCCATTGCTTTGAGTCGAAGGTGAGCCAAGCAGAAATCATGATACCAGGAGTTATGGCCGAGGCTATTCCTCTCAAGATAACCAGGAAAACAGAGACGCAGAACGTGAAAGTTACATTTTCTAAAGGTACCATCTGGGTGGCCCATTTCCTCTAACGAGTTCCGTAGATCTTCTACAGTCTCCCTCACTTTTCAGTAGTTTATTCCGCTATTAAATTGACAGGAATAGATACTATCTTTGATCTTAGTCAAAAGGCTGGGAAGACCGTTTGATTTAAAATCCATCAATGGATTAACCCATTGATGAGGTCAGGACCTTATGATCTAGTCATGCCCCCAAAGCCACCTTCTATAGAATCAAATAGTCCAATATTGAACTCTCATCACTGAACACAGCTTTGATTGCTGGAAATTGATTTAATTTTCACTGCTCATGACAGCTGTTGAAGTAGGAGAAGACAGTTCCCAAACCATGCAACGTCTACTTCTACTTTCCTCACAGAGAAAAATCTCATTTTTTTTTTCTCTTTGGTGTTGATTTCTGCTGATTAATGTTATTCTCAAATTATGATATCAAAACCAAAGAGAATGGTATTCCTTTTTAACTTTAAATTTGTTTATGTATTGGGGTTGGGGAGTACATGCATACCATGGTCAGGGTCACAGTACAACTTGGGAGAAAACTGGTTCTTTCTCCAATACTCTTTTATCTAGTGCATGTGTCTATGTGTGTATATGTTTTCTCGTATGTGTGTGCACATGGACATGCTTGTGCATGTATGTAGAAGAGTCTGGAGGTTGACACTAGGGGTCTTCATCAATCATGCTTTCATTTATTTAAGTAGGGACTCTTGTTGAGCCCAGAGCTTGACAATTTGCCTAGTCTAGCTAATCAGATAGCCCCAGGAGATCCCATCTCTGCCTCTCAAGTGTTGAGATTACAGATGGCTACCGTACCTGTTCAGCTTTTCTGTGGCTTCTAGGAATCCAGACTCCATTGCTCCAGCTTGTAGAGTGAGCGAGCACATTATCCATTGAGCCATTGCCCCAATCCTGTAGTCTGGATATTGTTTGTCTAATGTGGATGGGAATGGATTGTGGTGTCATTTATGCTATATGAATTTTGTTCTGTGATAATTCTGTGGACAGTCACCTTGGACATGAATCTTGTGTGACTTCAGTTATTAATATCTACATGTGTCCACGCTCAGCTTACCACTGTTAATTTTATAAGATGCCATCTCTTGGCCCAATCTTTTGAAATCATTTTCCCATTTAATTTCATTATAAGAGTTTATTATGTCAGTAACTTTAGAAGTCATCAATAAAGATTAGCATTGAAATGAGACAAATGTCTGCCATGATTTCCTACATGTAATGGATCAGTACCTCACCATAGGGGTGTAATTGACAACTGAATCTTTTATTTCATAAAAACCAATATAAACATTTTGCTGAAAAGGAGAGAAAATAAAAAGTTAGTTTTAACTGAAGTAAAAAATTACTTAATTTATTTGTGTGTGGGGGTGCACATGGGTGTATCGATGTGCATGCATGTGCTTGCACCTGTGTGTGGAGGTCAAAGGTTAGCATTTGAATGTCTTCTTCAATTACTCTCTATCATATATGTGTATGTATATATATATATATACACACACACACACACACACACACACACACACACACACATACACACACACACACACACCAAAGGAGGGTCTCTAACCTAGTGAGAGTCTCAACCTTCCTAATGCTATGACCCTTTAATACTGTTCCTCATGTGGTGACCACCAACCATAAAATTATTTTTGTTGCTGCTTTATAACTGTAATGTTACTATTGGTGTGAATCATAACGTAAATATCTTTGATTTCCAATCTTAGGCAACCCCTATGGAAAACTCAATTAACCCTACCAAAGGGGGTTACTACCCTCAGAGTGGGAACCATCCCAGAGCTTGCTGATCTGGAGAGTCTGACTAGCCAGCTAGTCCGTGGGATCCCACATGCCTGGATTCTGGGTGAACTGTCATGCCTCCTTAGCTCTTAGGTAGGGTCTCGGCATCTGGATTCTAGTCTCCTCATTTGAACAGCAGGTACTTTATCCACTGAGCCATCTCATCAGGCTTTGATGGAAAATTCCTGGATTGCTATCCTGAAATGATGATAGATTCAAAGGACAAAGAAATCTGATATGTCCTTTACCAAGTTTCCCACAACGTGAACTAATATGATAGAAATATGGTATACATATCTTTAAAAAATAGTGTAATGTTACAGCAGAAAATGTATATTAGAAGAGTTCACTGGCTTTATTTATATTTTACCTAGTTTTTTCTGTCTGTCTTTCCTTCTCCCTTTTCTTCCATGTTATTTTTTTTTCTTCAGACAGTTTCTTAGCATACAGTCTAAGCTGGACTGTGCAGCTCAGGCTAGTCTTGAAATCATGATCATCTTCCCTCAGTTTCCTAATGGATTACAAATATACACTACCACATGTTGGATTGATCTCTCTGTGTGTGCATGTGTGCGTGCATGAGTGTATGTGTGCGTGCGTGCGTGCGAGCGTGTACTCATGGAAACCAGAGGTCCCCTTTGGGTATTTTCTTCATTTAATTTTTGGAGACAGGATCTCTCACTGAAGCGAGAGAGCTCACCATATCAGTTAGACTATCTGTCTGCCTCCCCCTCCCTCAGGGCTAGAATTTTAGGTACACTTCCACATATAACTTCTACGTAGGTTCTAGAGATCTGAACATAGGTCCTCATGCTTATACAGTAAGCTGTTTACCCTGTCCAAATTCAAGTCCCTATGAGATATAGCTAGACCAGCATACCCTGATGACATCGTGGAATAGCCTCTTCTCTCTTGCATAGTAGGACCAATAAAACTATTGACCCCCCCCCCTTGCCACAGGACCAAGATGGTGACTGGAAGAGCACTTTCTAAAACATAAGGCTCTATCTACAGTTTGCCCTTGTTATTATGACATCGCTTTCTTCAAAGACATGGGTTCCTTTCACGTCTAGAGCAACACATAATAGTGTATTTAGCATAAGTAAGCTCATCACCACATTTGATGGTACTGAAAGAAATGGAGCTTTTAGCCCGGTTTCCTCTTTCCTTTCATGTGTGAAAACAGTCATCTGGTAATTAAAATGGAGCGTTCCAAAGGATAGGAAATAAAAAGCACTCTGCCAACATTAAACACCAAGGTGAGGAAAGTTCAAGCCAAGTTGAGTGTGAAGGCTCTCACTGAGTCACTGAGGCAGGCGAGTGGAACTTCCCCAGTGGAGGGCATTCTAGGAGATTGAGTCAGAGTGTGAGGTCAAGAGTCCTTGTTTAGCCATCCAGCACCAGTGTCTTCAATCCCTCCGATTTATCTTATTTTCCTTGGAGTGGTGTGTTTCTTTTTTGTTTTGAATCACAACACTGTAGCTAGTCAAAACTATGCAGGACGATTAGTAGAGACCTGGGCTTTTTGGCCCCCACCTACACCCTAACCTGTCCTTCTCAACACCAGACAGGATAGGTTTCTGTAGGAGCATAACATGGGGGGAGAAGGACACGAGGAAGAAATGACTCCTGGCTGGGCCTGGAGAAAAGGCTACATCAGTCAATGCTTGTACAAGCATAAGCATCTGAGTTAGGATCCCCAGCATGCACATAAAAGTCACATCATGGTAGTTTGCACCCGTAATCCTAGAACCCAGCACGTGGAGAAAGGAGGGTTCCTGGGGCTTGCTGGCCAGCTGATCTTGCCAAGTGAGTGAGCTTCAGGTTCAGTGAGAGATCTGGTCTCAAAAAAGGGAGGTGAAGGACAGCAGCAACAGGGGAAGATGTCTACCTCTGACCTCTGACCTCTGGTCCTCTCCACATGCGAATGCACATGCGAATGCACGCATATGCAGGAGCGCCCCATGCAAACATGTCCATCCAACATGCACCGCTCACATACCCTCCAATAATAAACAAGCCAACAGATGAATAAGTTAAGAGAAAAGAAGGGAGAAATTTCCTGTTAAGAACCACAACGGGAGGATGCACAAGATGATGCATGCTTATAATCTCATCACTCAGGATGCTGAAGCAGAAAAATTTCACTTTCAAGGCCAGCCTGTGATGACATAAAGACATCTTGTCTCATAGCAACATCAGAGGCTGGCCTCCTGTTCAGTTGGCCAAGGGCTGGCCTAGTGAACACGAAGGCCATTGCATCATAAAATATGGCTCTAATGATGAATGTCTATAATCTCAGGACTCCTAGCCCTAAGACAGTGTAGGCAGGAAGATCATAAATTCAAGATAATCCTTGGCTACATAGCAACTTTGAGACCAGCTGATGGTGAACAAGACCTTATAAAGCAATACAGAGAGAGCAAAACAGGGATAGAAACCCAGAACAGAAATCTTTGGATAGTGTTATCTTAGCCTAACTGTTTTCCAGTGTAGTTTTTCTCTTCACAGAATTGGAAAACTGAAGCTTGCAGTGTGCAAAGGGGTGGGGGTGGAGGGCTGGATTTACTCTTTAGATGCCATAGTGCGCTTTCCCCGTGGCACATAATAAGAAATGACAAGTGAAAGTAGGGAAACGTCGCCTCGTTATGTACATATCGACATGCATAATGATGGTGCATCTACATATGAAGCTGTATTGTTGGGAGCGACAGATGGGGTCCACATGGTGGAAGGAGAGAATGGATTCCCACAAGTTGTCCTGACACCCCCTCCCCATGCACATACACACACTTACCTAGGCCTATCATAAGAAAATTTCATTTGGTATAAATAGCTGAGATTTTACATATGTAATGGAGATAATTTCTCAATTAAAAAAGAATCAATTCTCTAAACCTGTAGAAATAGCAAGTGCAGTTTGCAAAGCCTGGGAATTTTTAGGTTCTTTCTCATGCTTTAGATTACATTTAGATTCTTCATTAAATGATTTTCCCCCCAGTGCTTATATGCTTGGCATTTCCATTTTTAAAGGAGCCCGTGGTGAGGGTAAATTGCATAATAGCTGCTGAGAAACTGAACAGCTTCAGTTAATTCAAGTTGGTTTGTTCAGGCAATGCCTGTTCATCATTCCTAGCAAAAGGCATGTTTCTCCATAGCATCCAACCACCCCACACCTGGGTGTGCACCTGAAGCCATGTAAGGCAGAATGCCATGGGGATGCCTGTGCAACCAGACTCATGGAAGTACTGTTTCCAGTAGCCAAGACCCGGAACTGGCCTAGATGTTCATCAACAGATGAATATCTAAAGAAGTCATGCAATCAATATGCAATAAAGTTCTATTTAGCTGAAAAGATTAAATGACATCATCTTTAGGAAACCTGCTGGTACCAGAGTTTATCATGCATAAGTGTTAACCTAATTGTTACCTAGATACAACTTAGAAACGCTGGAGAAGACAGGCTCAATGAGGGATAATCTAGACAAGGATAGCCAGTGGGCATGATGGAGAGATGGTAATTGCCTTAGCTGACATGGGAAGACCCATCCTAAAAGTGGGCAGCATCATTCCCTAGCTCAGAGAAACCTAGCTGAGCACTAAGCATGAGTATACTCTGTATTCGGTCTCTCTGATCTTGGCTGTGGATGTTACATAATTAGTTGCCTCAAGGACCCGCTGCTCCCCCCCCCCCCCCCCCCGCCACACACACAATGATGACCTATAACTCGAGATTTTAAGCTATAATCTCCCAAATTGATTTTTGTCAAGGAATTTTATCCCAAAAGAAATGAAACTATCTGAACCATTATGTTAAGCAAAACACACCACCAGTCTCAGAAAGAAAATGTTGCCTTCTCTCTCATATATAGCATGTAGATTTAAATACACACGTGTCTAGCATATGCAAAGCCCCACATTCAGTCCCCAGCACCATTCCAATGCAGAAAGAACCAGCTGGGTGACTAAAAAGAATGGGGGAAACAGCTATTAATTCTTTTTTTTTTTTTTTCAGAGCCAAAATAATCCCAGAGTTTTAAAGGCATAATTAATATCATAGTACCTGAAGCTGAATGCAAAAATCAATCAGGACACACCAGCATCTTAGGCGGTTGCCATGGAGACTTGAAAGTTTAAGAATGTAGAACATGTGGGTTTAGGTGCTGGGGCCTAAGTCTAAGTTCTAATTGCTGACCTGGTGTGAGTCGGTGGACCACACTAGATGTAAAAAGCAGTGGCTGGATGGGTCTGAAGGAGATTTCTAAGTGGTTAGAGCATGTGCAGGGCAAGCATGAGGGAAGGAGTGTTCAGATGTCAGGTAGGTGTAAAAGCCAGGCTGGGAAGCCGAACACAGGAATACAGGCTTCTCAGAGCAAGTTGGCTAGCAAGACTAGCCACATCGATGAGCTCTGAGTGTGATTAAGTGACCCTGCCTCAATGAGTAGATAGAAAAATGATAGAGAATTACTCCCCAAATCAGTCTTGAGCCTTAGTGCATGCTTGAAAAAATGGAAAGAGATAAAAATAATAAAAAGTGCTAGTCGGAGTACTGAGTTCATTTGTGTGGCTGGAAGAGAGGATTAGACTATTTAAGACCAGAATGATAATACATCATTCATATATGAGTGGGTTCCTGCATTTACTACTTGCAAGAGTATTAATATTGTGTGTGCCTCTGTGTGTGTGTGTTGGTGTGAGTGTGAGTGTGCATGTAAGTGTATGTGTATGTGTCACCACTCACTTCTGGAGGTCAAAGGACAACCTGTAGAAGTTAGTTTTTTCCTGTGATCATGATCATATGGGTCCTAAAGACTGGACTTAGGTCAGGAGGCTCACTCAGCAAGGTCCTTTAGTTGCTGAGTGATCTTGCCAGCCTCTTACATTGTTTTATTTGAAATTGTTTCTGCTCAGTTATACACGGAGAAGTTTTACCTACTTCACCAGAACTCCCTGATTATTATGTATGACTGACATCCCTAACCCCACAGCAATGGTTTCATCCCAGCAGCTTGTATGACAGGTGCTAGCCTCAAGAGAAGTTCCAGTTAGCACATGGAGAATCTAGGTAGGCTTTTCCTCCTGTGTCGGCCACAAGCCTTGTAAAGAATCCTCCACTCTGAAAACTGTCAAAGAGATGGGTAGGATATGATTGGACCTAATTGTTGACACCTTTCAGGAAAAGGACATTCGTTTTTCTCTTTCTTAACTAATGGGGCAATGTCAAGCCAAAGCTACAAGACCACAGAAAAAGCAAATTATTGCCTCAGCAATTCTGCCAACACTTGGGGTTAATTGCCTTTGCAGACCCCTGTTTGATGCACAGTAAAAAGGAGAAAAATGATTTAGGTTCTCAGTAATCCCTTGGGTGATGCCTTGAGCCATGTAAAGGGAATAAAAATACTCTACAAATTTAGGTCTCTTTTAAAACCCTTCTCAGGCTCGATCCATCTATCATGCAAGTGGAAAGTGCTCTGATGATATATTGTGCAAGGGGACCACACTACATCATCACAGTTCTGACTTCACCGGGATGCCGTAGGAGGTTGGAACGCAACGCAACAAATTACAAGACCGGACAGTGACAAATTTACTTTGGGGGAGTTTAAATTAATTTTGAGCCGCTTCAAGTTGGTTTAGAAAGTAATTTTTGAATAAGTCAGAGGTGGATGGAGAAGGATGGTACTAAAGACTCAGGTGTATGTAGGAAGTTCAAGGCTAAACCTGAGTCCAGCTTTCTGAGAAGAACAGGGGTGGAATCAATTAGAAGCAGACAGCCCATTCTCTATCCTAAGTGTGGCAGGCAGAGCAGAGGGAGAAATGGAAAGCTGTATCAGCCAGCAAAGATAGGATCGTCAAATGATGGTGTTTCCAGTTGGATTCTATTGGTAGAGTTAACTCATTCTCCCCCCCCCTCCCACCAATGAACTTGGGTTTCTATGTGAGCCAACAACAGAATTATGCAGCAGCAGATCTGAAAGAGTAGAGAATCCTGCAGCTGAAATGAGGCTCCATTGACAGAGTGCTTGTCTAGCATTCACAAAGCCACATTTCCTCTATAAATAATGGGTGGTGGCACATTTCTGTAATGCTAGCACTCTTGAGGCAGAGGTAAGGGGATCACAAGTTCAATGTCATCTTCAACTTTGTTGTGAATTCAAGGTCAACTCGGTCTATAAGGGTCCCAGTTTAAATAAATAAATGAAAAGATAAACAAATAAGTTAATTGTGTTGAATATGGGACTCAGTTTGGTAGAGTACTAACATAGCATGAAGAAAGTCCTGGGTTCCATCTCTAGCGTGGTATAAACTGGAAACATTGGCCAAATCTGAGGCATAGGGAAGTACACGACAGGAGCACCAGATGGTCAAGGTTATTATCAGCTCACATAGCCAGTATGAGACCAGCCTGGGCTACATGAGATTCTAGCTCCAAAAAGAGAACAAAGAATTGGTTGATAATTTTAACAGCATGCTTTTTGTGTACATGTTGAAGTAAGCAGAGGTGATGTGATGATGTTTTAAAAAAAAGGCACAGTTGGGACTCAGGGACTTTGTATACTGTTCCACTCATCACAGACACTTAACATGCACCTACATCCTCCATACCTCATGTTCTTTGCCTGCTAAAGAGTAGAGTACACACACTCATCATCTTCACACTTGGGAGGTAGATAGAAGGAGAACACTAGTCTAGATCTAGAAAATGAAACCCTCTCTCAGAAAAAAACAAAAAAAAAAAAACCCACAAATAAACAACAAAGTATAGAATCGGGTCTTTCCAGCAGGGCAAGCACTAGAAGGTAGTAGATGAAGGTGAAACCCTTGGGCTCCTGGAAACTAGTTTGTAAAGATAGCAAGATGCTGTTGCTATGGTGTAATTGCTTGTCTTATTTGTGGCATGGCTTTTGAGACAAAGCCTCACCATTTGATTGCTATCATGCAAAATGTTGACTTATAACTCAGTCTTGGAAGATGGCTCAGTTGGTAATTTGCTTGCTGCTCAAGCCTGAAGACTCATGTAGGATTGCCCAGAACCCACATATAAAAGGCCACGTGTGGTGGCATGAGCTTGTAATTTTAGCACTGAGGCACTGGGTACCCGGAGATCGCTGAGACTTGCTGGCTAGTTAGCTGATACAAGGTATAGTCACTTAGGAAGAGGGAACCTCAGTTGAGGTATTACCTCCATCAAATTAACCTGTAGGCATGACTACAGTGATTGGGGGTGGGGTCATTCCTGGGCAGGTTGTTCTGGGTTATATAAGAAGGCAGGTTGAGCAAGCCACGGAGAGCAAGCCAGTAAGCAGCACACTTCCAGGATCTCTGCATCAACCCCTGCTTCCTCGTGTGCTGACTTACTTTGATGATGGGCTGGGATGTAGAAGACAAATGGACCCTTTCCTCCTCAACTTGCTTTTGGTTAGTGTTTTCCCATAACAACAGAAATCAATCCAGAGCATCAGCCCAATCCTTTTGGTAAGCTCCAGGCCAGTGAGAGGGCCTGTGTCAAAATAAATAAAGTAGGGATGAAGAAGTCTCAGAGGGAAAGGTGTTCCCTGCCAAGACTGATGATGACCTGGTTTCAATCTTTGGGAACCATATGATAGAAGAGAGAACCGATTCCTGTAAGTGGCCTCTCTGACTTCTGACTTCCACATGTGCATCATGATATATTTACACACACACACACACACACACACACACACACACACACACACACACACACACACACAGAGTCTGAAGAAGAGTTGTAAGCAAGGAGTGGACATGCTGAAAGATAAAGCTTGACTTCAAGATGGAATTGCAGGGTATGCTCTTCCACAGAAGATTGAGTGAATTTCACAGGACTCCTCTGAAAAGGGAATAGTTGCTCACCACCTCGGAGATACACCATTCCCTTTAGCACAAAGAGAAACAAAAAGAATTCGCCTCAGTGAAGCATTTCTTTCTTCTTTATCTTCTGCCCCCCCACCCCCAAAGAAATACTCACTTTTCAGTGCATAGGGAATCAATTAGCTACAGTGCCGTGTTCAGGTAGACTTTAGATTAGCTTGAGACCACTCCACTATAGATAATTAACCTTCGTGCCCAAATTAGCAGTGAAATAAGCCAGTTATTAGTTTTCATAATGAACAAAATTGAGTATTTTGGAAAGTTAAACCCCTAGAGCTTAAATTAAAATAAGCATTGGGGGAAATCCCTAAAGCATACTTCAATTCATTAACACAACAGATTCCACTGCACACTGAAGTGACAGTGTGCCTTCTTGAAAGGAAATTGAGTCCCCCTAATAATCATCTAGATTGACCTCAGAGAATGATTCCTTTTGATGCTCAGAATCTCAAAGACCAGCCGGATAGCGAAGTCAGTGTCCCCTTTTCTTGCGAAGAGCCGGGCAGCAAGAAAAGAAAACACCATACACGGGTCCTCGAACAAATGGTTTTTATGAAAGGCCCATGGGAAAGCCATCTTCATAACAGCCTGAAGGATGTGCTCTTGTTCACTTGACCTTGACTGAAGGTGGGCTAAGTGTCCAGAGGGTAGGCACTCTGGTTCAGGGCCCTGCATTCTTGGGAAAATGCCCCCCCCCCCCCCCCCCCCCCCCCCCCCGTCCAGTTCCCACCACTGTGTGGCTCAGTTTTCTCCTGGGAATAACAAGAGTAACAATAGAGACCCCAGTCATTTCGTAGCGTTCAAGAGCAATGTCCAACGTTGGTTGTGTCATGCAGGCCTGTAATCTACAGGTGTGGGAGGCTGAGGCAGGAGGATGGCTATGAGTTCAAGGTCAGGATGGACTAAAGAGTGAGACTTTGTCTCAAAGGAACAGAAAGAGAGAAATAAAGACAAAGAGGGGAAGGAGGGGGAAAGTGAGAAAAAGGAAGAAGGGAGAGACGACGGGAAGAAGAGGAGAGGGGAGAGAGAGCAAAGGGAAATGAAGGAATTAATAACAGGGAGGAAGAAGGGAGACAAGGAAGGGGGAGGAGGAGGGAGGGAGGGGGAGGGAGGGGGAGGGAGGGAGGGGGAGGGAGGGAGGGGGAGGGAGGGGGAGGGAGGGAGGGGGAGGGAGGGGGAGGGGCAGAGCAGCATGCGGATTGGTGCTGTCAAAATGACGGGTCATTTCTTTAAGGTGGAAAGTAAATGCACTTTCCTTGGCTCGGCACCTCTCCCCGCCCTCACCTCCTTAAGGAAACACAGGTGTCAGTTCTAATGAAGGTCTGGGAATAGGTATTAATGAGTACATAAAATATGCTAAATGGATTATCTCTTAATTTTGACAGTATTCTATTTATTCTCGTATGTTTATTCCCTGCTGCTGATGGTTCAGTAATGAGAAGGTAGAAGTGAGATCTGAGGTTCCACATGAAGGTATGTGAATCAGGAGGTGAGTGTCATCCCAATCAGGATGCCTGCTAGGTGCTCTGTGCTTGTGAAAGTCTCCCCAAATCCCATCAATTCATAACCAGAAAGGCTATATCAGACAGCAGAGAAAGCTAACTTGGAATCACAGCTTCTTGTGATGCTGAGGCAAGAAAGATGATCTCAAGTTCAAAGCTACATAAACTACAGATATTTTTCAGGAATCCTGGGCAACTTAGTAAGACCCTACTTCTAAACAAAAGGTAATAAAGGCCCTTGGGTATAGCTTTGTATCCGAGTTCCTACCTGGAATCCATACATAACTCAATGGTAGAGTCTCTGACAACATCTAGTTAGGGGCTTACAATATGGATCACGTGACCTAGAATTCATGAAGTGAGATGCTGGGGGCATGGTTTAGTGGTAGAGCTGTATATGATCTTAACTACTGGCTATCTTTCTAGCCTAACCTGAATATAATTCATTAGTACCCACATAAAAGTCTAGACATGGTAGCATGAACCTGTAATTTCAGTGCTGGACAAGTAGAGCCAGAAAGATCTCCAAGGGTTTCAGAGCCAATCTATTTGAATCAACAAGTTCCAGATTTGCCACGAGACTCCCTCTCAGAAAAATAAGTTGGAGAGTAGTGGGAAAGGGTACTTGATGTTGACATCTGGCTTCCATACACATGTGTATACACATGAGCACATGTACATAAAAATAAACTTAACTGGCACAGGCCAGGGGGCATCCAACCCAGCAAATTTTCCTGCACTGTGTTAGTTAGTCACAGTTGCAAGAGTAATTGACAGTAAATAATAATAATAATAATAATAATAATAATAATAATAATAATAATAATAATAATAATAAAATAAAGCCTATGATGAACATGAAGCTATATTCAGAGGGATTTTTCCTTCTCATGAGGGGTCTGAAGTTTGGTAAGGGAGACACAGTGGCCTCTGGAAAGAGACAGGGTAATTTTGAGTAAGGAATACAGTGATAGAAAGATTCAATGACTATTTGCCGTGGTATTCAAATGGAGGCTGCAAGCAGATGCTGTGATTCAATAGTTGAATACACATTCACCAAAGGAGGAAGCACTATAGAGAGAAATCAATCCAGACTCTGTAAAAAGATGAGGAAGAAGCTAGGAATTCCAAAGATAAGCAGAATTTGAATATCTGTAGAATCTGTAGATACAGGGTGGGGAAAGAGGTGGGAGGCTTGTAGGCAATTCCTTCCTTATCAGGGTCCTGGTTGAGCAGTTGTTCAATGGAAACAGCCTAGAATGATCTGAAAGGAATGGCCTCAATTGAGGAATTACCCAGACCGGATTGGACTGTCATATGTCTGGGAGGTATTGTCTTCCTGTGAATTGGTGGTGGTGGGGGTTCCCTTGGTCAGGTGGTCCCGGGCTGTATAAAAAGCTAGCTAAGAATGGGCCTACAATCAGGCAAAACACTTACTATCCCCCATGGTTTCTGATCTTCAGTTTCTTACTTGAGTTCCTGCCCTGACTTTGTCTAGTAATAGAAACTACACCCTGTAAGATGAAATAAACCCTTTCACCCCCTAGGACGCTTTTGGTTTTTGTATTTGAATGAGTCTAGAGCACTCAGGGTGGTACCAACACTTTGGACTTAGAGTGAAGTCATTCCTCAGCTCCATGCTCAAGATAACATCCATGACTAAAAGCTTGCTTCAGGACCACATCCAGGCTGGAAGTCCAAAGGGACCATACCAAGGATAGGCAAAATAACACTGGGTACAACAAAGATCACAAAATTTGAGGAAAAGACATAATATGTGGTGATGATGGTGCTGGTGACACTGACACTCAGTTTGACAGTATCTGGAATCACATAGGAAACACACCTCTGGGCATGTCTGAGGAGGTATTCTCAAAAAAGATTTCATCTAGGAAGGAAGACCAAATCCTGAATGCTGTGGGAGATTGTGTTGTTTCATTGTAAATAATTGTCCCACCCACTGGTTTAATAAAAAGCCAAAGGCAGGCAGGAAGTGTGGGCAGGGCTACCAGACTAAGAAAAACTCTGAGGACAGGATGCACAGAGCAGAATGCCAGAGAGAAGCCAGAAGAAGCAGAGGACAACTATGCTGCTCTGAGAAAAGGTACCAAGCCACATGACTGAACAAGATAAGAGTAATGGGTTAGATTAAGGGTAATGAGTTAGCAAGTTATATGCCTGGGCCTTAGACTAATCAGCCTAAAACTATTATAAGCATTTGTGTGTCTCTGCAGGTCTGTGTGTCTGTGGGTCTAAACCTTGAGGCTAGGCCCGAAAGTCTGGAACAGAAACCTCCTACTACAGAGTGTAGATAGCAATGCCCCATAGTTTAGGGTCCAAGGCTGGAAAAGGGGGCTGAGCACCAGCATCCATCTCTTTCTTTCTGCTTCCTGACTGTGGATGCCATGTGATCAGCTGCCTCATGTTTCTGCCACTGTGCCTTCTTCACCATGATGGACCGGACCCTTCAACCATGAACCAGAATAAAACCTTCCTTTCTGTTTGTGTGTATCTTGTAGCTGTGGTCCCAAATGACCAGTTATGCGACCTTGGGCAAGACTTTCTTTGAGATCTATCTTTTTTATAAAACATGGACTACAAAACATGAAAAGCTTTGTTCACAGGATTGATGGCTGTTTGCTCAACTGCACACTTGGGACACACCTGGTCAGCCTGACCTTCTTGCAACCTCTCACCAGACTCCCCCTCCCCTACACAGAGTGCGGTATAAGAATTCTACTCTGAAAGCATTCGGCGCTCTTGGCTTCCACAGTTCCTCAAGCCCGCACATGTGTGTATCAGGACATCATTAAACTCAAGTTAACAGTGGTCATTGGCCATGGTCTTGGGGTGTCTAGGGGCGCCCACCTGTTACAGGGGAAGGTGTGACAGTGTGAGCATAAGGCAGCTTGGTCACACGCATCCACAGTCAGGAAGCAGAGGGAGATGGATGCTGGTGCTTGGCTCACTTTCTCCTTTTTATTCAGTTCATGACCCTACCCATGGGATGGTGCAGCTCACATTCAGATTGGGTCTCCAGTATTTCTCTAGAAATACTCCCATGGAGATGCCCAGAAGTGTGTCTCCTAGGTGAATCTAAATTTTATCAAGTTGGCAGCCAAGATTATCCATCATGGTTAGAGTAAATGAGATGTAGCCTAAAGATATGCCAGGAGTTTGGTACCTAAGAAACATTTAGCAGGTGGAAGGGAAGGAAGCAATGAAATACTATTTAGGCTTTTCACTGAACAATTAATGATTCACAGAAGCAGAAGGCATATAGAATAAACTGATGGATGTAAATGGCAAAAGTGTATCTTATCTTGCTGTTTTATATACATTAAAAAGAAAATTCCCAAAGTGCTGTTCAGAGACCACCTGTGAACACATATGCAACTGATTTAGACAACCATAAAAAAAGGGAATTCTAATCGTTTGAGACATAATTTTAAAAAGTCAACAAATGAGCTATTATCATGTGAGTGTGGGCACACCTCTGTGTATGTACAGATAGAGGTCAACATTAGGCATTTTTCCACTATCATTTGTTACTTTATTTTCTGACTGGATATTTGTTACAGATCCCTCAAGATCTGCCTGTTTCCTATACCCCCAGAAGGGGGGTTATAGATGAGCATTGCTATATCTGGCTTTTCTGGGTTCTGGAGATCCAGCCTCAGGTCCTCAATTGAGAGATGTCTGCATGGACTTTTCCTTCTTTGGGGATCCTAGAACAGGGTGATTGAAGTTATCAAAGCAAGTTCCTGCTAGAAACCAAATGCTTTCTTTGGAGATGCATACAGACCTTAATTAGTGCTTCTGGCCCGGGAGAGTGTCTTAGATATGAATATGAATGATGTACAGGTCAAATAATTAGATGGTCAAGAGGTCTCCGCTGAGGTGAAAATGTTTTAAATTGCTGACTAGCAGAGCAAACTTGCTTGAGATGGTTAATCACTGAACAGTATTACCTCTGTTCTCTCTTGTGAAATCAGGGCTCAGGGGCAGGGGTGGGGTGAGGATGGAGGCAAGCAGCAACATTTATTGAGCACTCAGGATAGGTCAGTGTTGAGTGAAGAACTGCTCCTATATTATTCTTAAGATTTGGCCAGGCAAGTACTATTATTTCTAGGTACCTTGTCCCTATATAAGTTGATGCTTAGGGCTGGGGATGTAACCTAGTTGGTAGAGAGCCTGTCTAGAATGCTGAAGCCCTGGTCTCCATTCCTAGAACTACATAAAACCCAACTTGGGATGCACACGTGAAATCATAGCACCTGGAAGGTGAGGAAGAAAAATCACAAGTTCAAAGCCATTCTCAGCTACATAGTGAGTTTGAAGCTAGCTTGGGCTACCTGAGACATTGTCTCAAAAATAATGGGGATTGGAGAAGGGGGTCTTTTAGATCCCATTTTCCGTGCCCTACACTTGCACAGAAACTTCCTTTGAAACAGCCTATGGAGGCAGCGTAGGGCCCGAATCTCCTATGGACTCTGCCTCATAGTTAATTTTGCTGATGTTCTAATTTTTAATGTCTTTAATAAATAAGATGGCTACCTCATGGGGATGGGGGTTAGCTTTCTCCTCTGCCCAGTTTTGTTGAACTATAAATAAAACAGTTTTTCTTTCTAATTTCTTTTGGAATATAAGGGAGCAGAGGAGGTGTGTCTGTGGACATAAGTGCCCCAAAGCATCACAGGATCCTCAGTCCTAAATATTCAGTGTCTCACTTTATGGAAAAGAAGATGAAAGGTTCCAGGGAAGCATAGAGTATATAAGGAACTCTCTCTCTCTCTCTTTCTCTCTCTCTCTCTCTCTCTCTCTCTCTCTCTCTCTCTCTCTCTCTCTCTCTGTGTGTGTGTGTGTGTGTGTGTGTGTGTGTGTGTAAGTTAGAAACAACTTCTGGTATTGTTTCTTAGTACTAACCACACCTTTCTTGAAAGTCCATCACTGGCTTGAAACTCATCAAATGGACTAGACTGTCTAGGCACTAATTCCCAGTCTTCTTCCTGGCTCTGCTTCTCTAGAGCTGGGATGACAAATATGTACCACTGTGCCCAGCTTCGTTAAATGATCTATTCTGATTTAAATTATGAGCACATGGATTTTTTGGGGAGGAGGGGGCAATGTACATTTGTGAGTATAGGTACCCACGCAGTTCAGAAAATGTGGTCTGATTCTCTGGAGTAAATTGAGAGGCAGTTGTGAGCTGCATGGTTGGCATTGGGATCAAACTCAGGTCCTCTGCAACATATGTGCTCTTAACCACTGAGCCATCTTGCTAGAGGAATATGTGGCTTCTCCTTCCTTCCCTTCCTTCATTTTGTTTTTTTTTTTAATTGCATTTTTCATTAAAAAAAACAAACAAACTAAACCTAGACGCTAGTGCTAGAACGCAGGTCCTCATACTTAAGACAGCAACTTGACTGGCTAGCTGTCTTCTCAGCCCTGAGCCTGGGCTCTCAGCCACTGACTGTGCCCTGGGTCCCTCTCAGGAACTCAGAGCAAGACCAAAGGAGAAAAGGAGAGAAGGCCCATCTGAAAGCAATTTGAATTGCTGAGTTGCATTAATGTTCAAAGAATTAGACAAGTGGGTGTCAAGGAACAATAAGCAATCTCCTATTTATTAATTTTCTCCATTCGGTCCTCTTTGAGGAAAAAAAAAATTTTTTTTTTTTAACTTCAGTTTCCAATGAGGCATGAAGGCAAGCATTTTCAACAGAGTATGAAAAGTATTAATAATTTGGTACAGCCTTAACTCATTTCATGATTCCATTCTGCCGAATCTACAGAGGCAGCTTCTGGCCCCGTAATTATAAGAGGTGCTTCCAAATCGCTCTTGACTGGAGCTTATACTGTTTGATCATTTTATCATTCCGTTTTACTTTATTATTCGGTTTGATTCGGTGCTAAAAAAACCTAAGGCTACATAAACTGTGTGTTTTATATCTTTAAAAGGGCTGTTGAGATAAATCCTTATATGAAAAGGCTCTAATGCTAAATCAATGCCATTTATTTTTAAAATTGAGGATATTTCTATAAGAGAAGAAACTTCTGGTGCTAGACAGAATATCACACACAAACCTAACCTTATAGGTTACCATATGTATAGTGGATATGACCGGATTTTTTTTTCTTTCTTGTAAAAATAGCAGATGCTACCAACAACTTTTGTTTATTACTTACATGTTTATGAATTATTATTGTGGAGGTGTACTACAGGGCACATGTGAAGGCCATAGGATAACTCTGTGGGGTTGTTTCTCTCTTTTTACATTTGTGGGGGCTCCAGGAACAGAAGCTTGGTCCCAAGGCTTGTGGGGCAAGTGTCTTTACCCACTGAGCTATCTCACGAGCTCAAAGCAGAAACTTTTAAAACATGGGTTATTTTGGGCCAATGTTGAATTATGCGTCTAAAATATGAATTTCTATAGTTGGTAAATTTGCATTTGGAGAAATCAGGATAAAATTTAAGGTTTTTGAAGGTAAGTAGGCATCTAGATTATCTTCCTGTTTCTAACATGGGAACATTTAAATGAAGAATTTGATCAGTAGCTGAGCCTGGTGACATTGACCTGTAATCTCAGCTCTTTGGGAGGCAAAGAAGAGAATCATAAGTTCAAGATTAGCCTGGGGTTACACAGAGAGTGTGAAGTCAGGCATGATAATTTAGGTAAACCATATCACAATGTAAAAAGTCAAAAGAGTGATAGGCATTTAGTTCAGAATCCACCAGCAAGGGTCTGGGGACAGAGATACAGTGTCAGCATAGAGTTCCCTAGTGACAGCCTAGAGTTTCCTAGTGACAGCCCCTTAGTCTGCCTCAGCAGTATAGATCCTGCCTAGAATCCCCTAGTGAGGGACTAGAGTATGACTCAATGGTAGAGCACCTGCCTAGAATCCCCCAGTGAGGAGCTGGGGTGTGGCTCAGTGGTAGAGCACCTGCCTGTAATCCTCCAGTGAGGGGCTGGAGTGTGGTTCAGCAATGGAGCACTTATCTAATATGTGTCATACTCAGGTTTCATTTTCAGTATTATGCACACACACACACACACACACACACACACACACACACACACCAACACACACACACGCACACACACACACACTCCATCACCACTACTACAAAACAAAGCAAAACAAAAGCCATATGATGAGTAAACAATATGCCTGTGTGGCCTGTAGGTTTACATTCTAAGCAGGCTGCTTTCTGGCTAGAACTTCTTAGGACACTAGTTTAGTATTTGCTTTTGTTTGTTGGTGATGTGGAATTGTAGCCCCACCTTCAAGAGCAACCATATGCAGAAATCCAATAGGACTAAATGTTTTAGCAGAATTCACAGGTTGCCATACTAAGTTGTAGAGTTCCAGCTACATGGTATTTTTGTTCCATTTGACAGGACGCAAGCCCTGACAGTTTACTGCATTGCTTCTGATTAGATGCTGTGTTTGTATTATTCAGAAAAGAATCACCTTTTAAGTGATTCTTTATTTAAGTATTTCTTTTATCTCACACCATTTTGGGGCCTGTCTCTGCTTATATACTATGCCTGGTCTCTGAAGCCCGAAGATGTCCCCAAAAGTATCTTGCAGAAATTAAGATCAAATATCTAGCTTAAAGAATCAAATAACTAATGTTGAAACAAATTGACTAATTCAACTGGTCTGGTCAGTGAAGGGGAGAGTGTATATAATTCTGTTTTCAAACAGGTAGTGCTATGTCTGGGTCTGGGGTTCTGCTTCATGCATTTACATACATGTAAATGTACACATGCACATGCATTTTTAACTCTTTTTTATTTTGAAATGGAGACTTGTAATCTCCCTGTCAAGACAGGAAATATTCTAAAGAGACAAGAACACTTTTGAGTACCAGAGTTCTAAACCAAAGATTCTTAAGAAATTGGGATTCTTCAGGAGTCTCATGGTAAGAGAATAAGGTGGAAGCCTGGAGCATTCCAGAGGGCAAAACTGTCTCCCAGGAAGAAATTTCACATGATCTTGACAACTCATCAGACCACCTTGTGGGAAAGACAGGAGCTAAGTCTGTGGGTCAATGGTAGGTGGATCTGTGGGGCCATGCTTAGCCAGGACTGTTGAGTTATACAGATCTCTTGCCATTATTTAACCTAATGTTGGTTACTCAGAGGTGAGCTTAAGGGTCATAGGGTCTCTTTCAGTGTGGCTTCAACAGTTTCCTCTTTCTGCTTTGCACCATAGCACACCCCTTAATGTTTTGAGGATGGATGATTGATCCTAGCTTGTTTGGGCTCCCAGGGGCTCCCAGTATAATAATAGTCTGACATTGTAGTCCTGTGTTGGGTTCAAACTTACTACTTAGTCCAGGCTGGACTTGAGTTTTTAAAAATCCTTATTCTCATTATCCTGAGCATTGAGATCACAGACATGAGCCAGGACACTGAGCTATGTCTTATTTCCTCCAATAGGCAGTCCTGATTCATCACAAAGCCTCATATGAAAGGTTCATGCATTTTAACAGACATTTGCTTGCTCAGGGAACAGGTGTTGAGTTCATCATGCATATAAAATATAATGCTAATTACTGTAAGAATCTGAGATAGGCAAGGCTTACCCCTCACCCTGAAGGGGATTCTGAACAAATAGCACCTGTCATTCAGCCAGCTTATAGTATTGGTGTCTTTCAATCTAACCAGGGTCTGTGCCATCTGACCTTTGACAAATTAAGCTCTTCAGTGCTAAATAAGAATGGTCAGTGTAGACTCCTAACCAGAGCTATCATCTGGGTTTGTTCAGTTCTACAGAATAAAGTTAAATTCAGTGGCAGATCAGTTGAATTTCAGTGACCAAACTTGGTAGTTGTAGACTGTCATTAGAGAGAACAGAGACACAGCCCTAGATGTTCAAGGAATTCCTCTCATCTTTAAGGGTCCTTGACTACTCAGTCCAAAAGAGGAGTGTGGCCTCCTTACAGAAAAGAATCAGGAAAAGCCAGTCGGAGATTTTATTTAAGGTATTTTAATATAGACTTTAAGTCTGAGGGATAGGAGAAAATAAAAGAGGTACTCAGAAAGATACTTAAACATGATCCAGGCTCCTCAAGGTAGAGGGCACAACTAATTGTCTTAGCCCAGATGACCAGCTATAGCATTTTGGGGCCTTTCAAGTTGAACCTCCAAAATGTTTCTAAGATGCCTGTCTCAGTTTCCTCTCTTTTGATGAGAGATTATAGGGCAGATTTAGAAGTATCTTGGGTCAAATTACAGTCTGATGAGGTGAAAGCCAGGAACCACTAGAGTTGTACAGGAGGCTTAAAGGAGGTCCTTTTTCTGTAGATGGAGCTTCTTGTGAGATTCCTGGAAAACTGAGGGTTTATAGCTGGGAAGAAGGAAGGGGTTTAAACACCTGACAACTGTGTTGGAATTCTTGCTTCTTTGCTGGTGACAGGCTTCAACCAGATTCCTGGATGAGAGGTTTCTTTCTCTTCTCCCCACCCACTCACCCACAATTCCCCCCATCTTTCTATCCTGCTCAAGATGAAGGCAGCAGGGAAAAGCAGAGGCAGATGTTTGTTTACTAAAGATATTTGAACACCAGGCAAGCCTGCTTTCCCATCATCCTGGCTTTGAGCAAGCCTTTGTTCTGATAACAAAAGAAGCCTTGATATCATTATGAGAAGAAAGGTTCGGCGTTTTGAATTCTGTTAAGAAGACACGCATATATCTGCCTACATGCTCAAGCACCTGTAGTCTTAGGAAAACACTGCTAATGTTTGACAGTCCTCTGACAAAAACAGCACTTGATTTAAAAAAAATAATGCTTTAGCATTTATAAAGCCTCTTCATGTTCACGAGCTTATGTGGGCCTCAAAACCATCTCACTCATTAAGTTGGGAAGATATCGTGCTCTATTAATAAACAGACATTCAACATTTGGAGGGCTGGATGTATTTATTATCAATATAGCAGCACTGTTTGCCTGAACTGCAGCTGACTGGCATATACAAGCTAGAGGCTAATCAGGCTGTGCTTTTCTGCAGCCTCACAACTACTAACTATCATCCCTGTTATGTAACACTTTCCTCTGAAAAGCCTATTAAGAATCAGGGAGGTCTAAAGTGGAGTTTATTAAGATTCTGGAAGTATGGCCAGACATGGTGGCACATGCCTTTAATACCAGCATTTGGGAGGCAGAGGCAGGCAGATTTACGTGAGTTCCAGGTCAGAGTGGTCTATATAGTGAGACCTTGTTCAAACATAACAGAATAAAACAAAATAACTCTGGAAGGATACAATTCAGAAACCTCAGGAAGTCCCTGAAACTGAACAGCTATATGAGGCTACTCCCTCTCCAAGGTTATATAAGTAGTAAAGACTGCTGAGAAACTCTCTCATACAAATCAAACTACTTGAAGGAAGCTCAGACTAACAAAGCTGCCTATAAGATACACTCTCCAACCTGTCCAGCTCCCTGCATGTCATGTAAAAAGCTCTAGATTTCCAGCTTTTATGAGATGTCACCTATGCTGGGGTGGTGTTTTAATGATACGACTATCCTTGAGTCATTCCTACTCCTGTTAAGTAACCCCTTATTCAAACTCCTACAAGTAACTGAAACAAAACTCATTTGATTCATCCATTGGATTTTGTTAGGATCCATACTGTGGCCTGTTTCCTATCTGGGGCAAGTAGACATTCATTTCTGTCTCCCCTGGAATCATGTAACACAACATCCCTACTGAGAACACCTAGTTAGCCAAAAACACCTAGGAATGCTAACATCCCAGATCAGATGCTGTTCTAACTGAGCCCAACCACACTTCTAGCCCTCACATCATAGTTGGATCTGAGGTCATTACTGCTACAGGGAGAGGTAAACACCCTGTCTATGTAAATAGACTCCTACCTATTCAGATTCCAGAAGAATGACAGGGGACAAAAAAGTTTAAAGGCCTCAAATTACCAGACTCCAGGGCTAAGGACATCTCTAGTCTACTCCTATAGTGAATATACCTTAACTAAATGTGCACCTCCTCCATACCTCTCCGACACCCTCTAAATCATAAATGTAACGTACTGTCTTCCTGATCCACAGTACAAGGCTTCTCATTCCCTCTCCCAAAAGCCTTAAAACAGATTTTTCTGCTTATCTGGATAGGTGAAAATCTGTTCCTTTCTCTTGGAATTTCTACCACACTCTGGCATTAAATCTTGTGGCCTCATGGAACAATCCACTCTTGAATGTGAGACCATATACCAACACTCAGATCTTTAAACTGAATGTTGGTCATTTCCATTGCAAAAATTTCATATCAAATCCATATTTGAACTAGACTACTGTAGTCAGGAGTTTTTGACCTGACCTAGCTCTGAGGTCTGGACCCACAGTCCCAAATAATTATACAAAGTCTTACATTAGTTACTTACTGTTTGGCCTATGGCTCAAGCATATTACTTGCTAAAATTACTCTTAAATTAATCCATGATTATCCATTGGTTTCATACCTTTTCTCAGAGCAGCATTCTTATCTCAATCCTTCTGCATCTGCCTGGCATCTCTGCTCTTCCTCTTCCTAGAGTTTTCGTAGTCTGGAAGCCCCGCCCACACTTCCTGTCTGCCTTCTGGCCAATCAGTGTTTACTAAACCAGTAAGAGGGACAAATATTTAAAAGTACAAGAGCATAATCCCACAGCAAAGTACTGATGTCAGTCATTTTAGTGTGTGCCCCTATTTTAGTGTTTGTGTAGTGTGTGTTCACCTGTTAATGTGAGTTGCACATGCATCAGTGTGTGTGTGTGTGTGTGTGTGTGTGTGTGTGTGTGTGTGTGTGTGTGTGTGTGCATGTGAAGACACAGGTTAATGATAGGTAACTTCTTCAGTCACTCTTCATATGATATTTTTAGATAGAGTATTTCACTGAACCGGAAGCTCATTAGCTGGCCTAGCTGGCCAGTGAGCTACAAAGATCCTCTGGTCTTCTCTGTATTTTGGGGATAATGGCCATGTTCTTGGACTTTAACATTTTGGGGCGGGGGGGGACGGACGACTGATCTCATGTCCTCATACTTTCTCAATAAACTTTATATATTTCACCTTCTCCCCAGACCCCAGTGTCATTCATGCAAACCTAAAAGCTATAGGGTAGAATCCAGAGTGTCTACCATTTTATTGAGAGTGTCATGTGCATATAGGTACACTGACCTCATCTACTTGAGAGTAAACAATACTACAAACCTACGACACTCTCTCCTACAGAATCCAGATGCAGTTCTTGTATTCTTCCCCTCTGTCTAGATAGAATTTGAGTATTACCCCTCAAACGTACCTAGATGGGAAACATAGAGACTGTATTAGTTACTTTGCATGCTACTGAAACAAAATACCTGGCAAAGCAAATGAAGGAAGGGTTTGTTTTGGCTTATACCTCAGACATCAGGAAATTCATCATGGTGGGAAGGCATGGATGGCTTCAGGCAGGAAAGGTACGTTGGTAGGAACAGGAAGTAGCTGTTCTTGTTGTATCCACTGTCGGGCAGCAGAGAGAAATGGATGCTGGTGCTCAGGTCACTTCCTCCTTAATTTGGGTCCAGAACCCCAGCGTATGGGACTGTCCCACCCACATCCAGGGTGGGTCTTTCCACCACAATTAATATAATCAAGGAATCCTTCACAACCACGGTCAGAGGCTCTTTTCCTGAGTAATTTTACATTCTGTCAAGTAGACAATATAAACCATCACAGTGCTGAAGGTGGCGGTATTAAGAGGTGAAAACTTTCAAAGGCAAGGCCTAAAGAAAAGCCGTTATGTTATTAGAATTTTATGGGTCAGAGCTTAGACCCTTATAGCCCTAACAATCCAGGCTTTGCCACTCCTCCTGAATTAAACAAAGAAGAAACAGTGAACAGCAGATAAAGGAGATTTGATCAATGTGGTCACTTTGGGAAGCAGAACAAGGAGGTCCAATGATACCCCCAACCCCAAGTTTATCTTCAGGATCCAGACATGAAGTTTGCATTTAAACAGAGCAAAGAGTTCACATTGCTAAGCATTCTTAGACAAAGTGTGGTCCCGTCCATCACTGACTCATCATTGGTTCAGCTCCTATCTGCTCCACAGCATGATCTCACAAGTTATCAGGACCATATGGAATCTGGAGACACGCCTGCCTCTGGCTAGCACCAGCCCCCTTGCTTTTTCCTTCTTCCAACACAAGAGTCCTGGGAAATTTTTTGGTTCCTTGGGAACCATTGTTTGAGTAGTCTGCTAACCAAAAAGGGGGGCACATGTGTCTCCAGAATATCTTCATTTCCTATCTCAATGGTTACAGTTATGTTATTGGGGGAACCTGGAGATGACTGAGTGCTGATAGTTTCATTTGCCCTGTCTCTGTCTCTGAGAATTGGAAGTAAGGGCAGCTACTCCATCTTTTCAGTGTTTATGTGGGTCCAGGGAATCCAAACTGTGATCCTCTGGCTTCACTGTAGGTGATTATCCACTGAGCCTTTTCCCCAGCCACTACTTATTTTTAATAGAAACTTCAGAAGTCTATGCAAGACCTGCAGATGCCGTCTCTGGGGATGCAACCTAGGTACCTGTCACCTGCAAGTTGTTAAGAATAAATTATGATGCAACAGGGCTACTACTAAGGAATGGGACTCAATGATTTCTCATATGGTTTTAATGTAAAATGTTTCCCATATTCTAATGTGTCCTCAGGCGGTGGTAGTGCTTGGGAGATATTGGGCTTGGCTCATGTGAGGATTAGCTTTAATTCTCATCTTGACACATCATAAAATCACCCATTAAGAGAGTTTAAGTGAGGGATTGGCTAGATCAGGTTGACTTGTGGACATGATTGTAGGAGACTGTCTCAAGTTGATTGATGTGGGAAAACCCAGCCCACTGTGGGCAGCATCATTCCCTAGGCAGTGGGTCCTGAAAAGTATATAAATCAAACTGAACACAAGCAAGCATGCAAGCTTATACACTTTCATTTTTCTCTGCTTTTGCCTGAGGATGTGATGTTGCTTGTGGTTTTAAGTTCCTGCCATGACTTCCCTGCTGTGATTGATTGTAGATTAGAATTATAAACCAAATAAATCCCCCTCCTCTCCTAAATTGCTTTGTTTCAGGGTATTTTATCACAGCAGAGGAAATGAAACTAGAAGAGATAGTATGGGTAGGTCTCTGGGGGCAGGCAGATCTTTGGAATTATAGCCCAGCGCTGTTGCCAGTCCCATTTAGCTATGTAATGAGCCTCCCTGCTTGCTCCCACCATCATGGAGTTACTGCTGTATATACTCTTGTTATGGTGTGCCTCCTGACACCATGAGCCCAAATGAACCTCTTGTCCTTTGAACTGCTTAGTTACATACAACAAAGAAGGTAGCCAATACCACCTCTCTCTCTCTCTCTCTCTCTCTCTCTCTCTCTCTCTCTCTCTCTCTCTCTCTCTCTCTCTCTGTCTCTCTCTCTCTCTCTCTGTGTGTGTGTGTGTGTGTGTGTGTTTGTGTGTGTTTAGAGGCCAGAGGTCAATCTTGGGTGTCCTTCTTGAGGTGTACTCACCCTATTTCTAAGACAGGGTCTCTTGTTGATGTGGTGCTCACTGAATTGAGTAGGGATGGCCTTGACTGGCCAGAGAACTTCAGAAATCTATTTCCACTTCCCATCATTGGGATTACAGGGATTACACACCAGTTATTTTTTAAATGGTTCTTTAGGGGGTGAAACTCAGGTCCTCATTTGTTTTTGTGGGGCAAGCACTTTACAGAAAGCCTCTCATATCATCTCTAGTATTGCTTCTGATATCGAAACCTACATTTTTGTGGCTTACCACAGTCCACCATTGGCAATTTCGTGTGCTGTGTATACTGCACCATCAGGCATAGAGTTTGTAAATCACACTGGAAACAATTAGCCAAACAGGTGAAAGAATTCACCAACTAGCCCACCATCTGCATATTAGTGGCAAATTAGACTTCCCACGTTAGTCGTGTGCTCAGCAATATTAGTGTTACAGGCCCTAATGTATTGTATTTTATACTTTGGAGGGCTGGAAGGGAGTACTAATTACATGCAAGTTTCCAGGATTTCAGCTGGGAGTATTTCACATGAAAGTTAATTGTGCTTCTGGGGCTCTGCCACTGGTTTATCCAATTAACGTGGAGTTTGCCTATATATCATGGTTTTGCTTACAGAAGGGAAACGGTATTATTCACTTGGATAAAATGGGACTTGTTCTAAGGGTGTTTTTAAAAATCAGCCTCATAGCTTCTGGAACACGTGAATGCCTTTGCTCACTTGCAGCATTCTGAGATGGAAAGAGGTTTATGCCTTGAGAAAGTTGCAAAAGTTACTGGTGAGAGACTATGATAAATAAGAAGCTGGGGGTCTGGGCACGATGACCTAGAGGGTAAGAGTTTTTGCTACATGAGCAAAGAAACTGAGTTCTGGTCCTGATGATCTAGGTAAAGAGTTAGATGTCACTATGCACAGATAAATCCCTGGAAGTGTGTGGGGGTAGAGACAAAATCACCGGGGCTTGCTACTGACTGTCAGCTTAGATTCAAGTTAGATGATAGACCATGTCTTAAAAGAATATGGTGGAGGGTGATAATAGAGGACATCCAGCATCCTTCTCTGACTTCTGCAAAAGGGCAAGGGCATGTATACACACCTGCACACATATGCATTCACACAGACCCAGACACACACACACACACACACACACACACACACACACACACACACACACACACACACGTACACACGCATGCACGCACACACATGCACTATGATGCTTACCTTTAATTGTCAATTTGATATAACTTAGAGACACCTGGGCAAAGAATCTCTATGAGGGATTGCTGTAAGTTTGATTGACTTTTAGGGAATTGTCTTAATGGAATTCATTGATGTGGGAAAACTCAGTCGACTGGAGGTGTCAACATTCTCTAGGAAAAAATCAAGCCAAGCACAAGCAAGCAAGCAAACATGTATATGTTCATTTTCTCTACTCTTGACTGTAGTGATGTAACCAGCTGCTTCCAAGTTCCTGTTGCTATGATTTCCCCACAATGATGGACTGTAACTAGAATTGTAACCTAAAATTAACATTTTGTCTCTGAAGAAGCTTTTTGTCAGTGTATTTTCACACAGCACCAGAATGAAGCTAGTACAAGCACACACACACATACGCACACAAACATGCACACGCATATAACATACATGAAAAAATTAAAGTAGGAGACTAAGAAAATTTGCTTCCAAGACTCTTTAGTCACTGTTATCTTTAAAATCCTCATATGTCATGTACAAAGATGGTCCCTATACTCCTTCCATTGGTTTTACATATTAACCAGTTTATAGATGGCTTTCTTCCATCACATGTAACCTCCTTGGGGGCTCTGTTCAGTAGGCATTCAATTAGGTTTTCATTATTTTTATTTATTCCTATAGATTTATTCTATCTTTTTATAGAAAATTCTAGACGCTACCACAGTATTTTTTTTTTTTAAAATCCTCCTTAATGTCTCCCAGAAAGTAAGGAGTTACTGTGGGTTTGAGTGACGCTCAAGCCAATTCCACATATGTTTGGGGATACATATGTATCAGTATCCTGGTTTTACTGTGAAATATCCCCCATAAAGCTCTTGTGTTTGAACATGTGGTTCACTTTGAGATGTTGTGGAATCTTTGGGTGGTGTGGCCTATTTGGAGGAAGTGGTTTTCTGGGGATCAGAAGGGTTGGTCTTGAGGCTTATAGTCTGGTTCACTCCTGATCATTATCCACTGGATGTGAACAAGCCACTCTGATTTCCCTTCTATGATACACCGTGTTCCCGGAAATGATGAATTTTTATAGGGCTTCCTCCAAGTATTTTATGAAAACAGTGAGGAAAACATCTCTCTTAGTTTCTTTTTCTGTCACTGGGACAAAATACCCAGGCAAAAGCAAGTTAAGGGGGAAACTGTTCTCTATGCTTCACTGTTCAAAGTTGTCCATCATGGGCCAGAGTCAAGTCAGAGAGTCTGAAGCAGCTGGTCATAGCATATCTACAGGAACAGAGGACAATGAATACTAGCACCCAGCTTGGTTTCTCTACTTCATACAGTTCAGGGTTTCTACCCAGGGAATGATTATACCCATAGTTTAAATGGATCTTCCCATATCAATGAACACAATCAAGGCAATCCCTTATAGACTTGCTTTGAACCCAGCCTTAATTTAGATAGTTTCTTACTACTGTGCCCAGAGGAGGTTCTGGTTCTGCCAAGTTGACAATTAACACTGATCATCACAGCAGCTAATGCAACAGCCTAGGACTTTGCTCTTTAGACTCCTTCTTGGAGTTTTGAATCACACTAGGAAGAGTTCAAAGTCAGAAGTCGCAAGGTTAGAACTAGGCAGAAATGCATTAAAGCATAGTTCATAGTCTGAGCTTTCTGAAGGCTGGAGAGGTGACTCGGTGGGTAAGAGTGTATACTGCTCTCAAGAAGCCTCTCATAATTCAACTAGAGTAGCCCACAACCACCTTTAACTCTGGTTCCAGGGATCCAAGTCCCTTTTCTAGCCATCTGTGGCACTGCAATCAAGTGTATACACACACACACACACACACACACACACACACACACACACACACACACACTAAATGAGTAAATACTTAAAGAAACATTCAGGATCAGCAGGAAACGTAGACACTTGGGCTTCTGTGGTAGTACTTCTAGTGTACTGAAATCTCTATACACCATTCCTGGATCTCACACACTTCCATACCGTCGATAAACCCATCCAACCAGGACATTCAGGCCAGAAACTGTGCTGTGGCACAAATATATAAAGGTGCTAAATTCTGGTCTGTCTTTCTCTTTTTCTAAGCTTATTTTTAATTATGTGTAAGCATTTGTGTCTCTGTGTGTGCCTACACCATGTGTATTCAGGTACCTCTGGAGGACAGAAGAGGGTTATAGCCAGTTGTAAGCTACCCAGTGTGAGTGCTGGGAACTGAACTCAGCTCTTCTATAACAGCAGAAAGCACTCTTGAACAATTCCATTGTTATCTTTACTGAGGCATCAGGGTAGTCTGCTGATGGATGTGGGTGCCTACATCTGCTCTACAATAACACTGTCCTACTTCTTCCTTGGGGGACCAGGATTGGATGGAAGAAATCCCAGGAGTACAAAAGAAGGCTTGTTGCACTGGAGTTTCATTGTCACCTTGTAGGGGTATTGTGTTGTTTCGTGGTAAATAATTGTCCCACCCACTGGTTTAATAAAAAGCGCTGATGGGCCAAAGGCAGGCAGGAAGTGTGGGCGGGGCTACCAGACTAAAAACTCTGAGAACAGGAGGCACAGAGCAGAACACCAGAGAGAATGCCAGAGAGAAGCCGAAAGAAGCAGAGGACAACTATGCTGCTCTAAAGAAAAGGTACCGAGCCCCATGGCTGAACAGGAAGAATCATGGGTTAGATGAAGGGTAGAGAGCTAGCAAGTGATATGCCTGGGCCTTAGGTCGATCAGCCTAAAACTACTGAAAGCATCTGTGTGTCTCTGTGGGACTGTGGGACTGCGGGTCTGCGGGTCTGCGGGTCTGCAGGTCTGCAGGTCTGCAGGACTGTGGTTCCTAAACCTTGAGGTAGGCCGGAAAGTCAGAGCCAGAAGCCTCTTACTACATCACCTGGTCATGGAAGACTGAACATCAGGTCAAAATCGTAACTCTTTTGTTTCTTTGTTGTTCTATCTGAAAAACATCAACTAGCATTTTCACCTAGACAAACAATACGTCATGCTAACAGTATGGCATGGGTTTCTTCTGACAGCCATCATGTCAGATTACCAGAATAAGCATTTCCACTGTGCTTGTTACTAATTCTCTGTATTCTCCAGAGACCTTCATACAGACCTCCATTTGTGTGTGTGTGTGTGTGTGTGTGTGTGTGTGTGTGTGTGTGTATGGAGGCATGTAGGTGCACTTATCTTTAGGTATTGAGATGGCTTTATATTAGGATTTGGCACTTGTTGATTCAGCTAAGCTGGCTGTCTAAAAAGCCTCACTCATCTGCCCCGCCCCCACCCCTAAACACATACCAGGACTGGGTTTACAAGCATGCACCGCCATGTCTGTCTTCATTTAAATGGGTTCCAGGTATTGAGCTCATGCTCACTTGGCAAGCATTTTACCAGCGGAACCATCTCCATATGCCTACTTCCATTTTTGACTCCTCTGTAGCTGTATTTCTAAGCTGACCACGGGAGACTCTTGGGTCTCTGTGGGCTCTCTATGCTCACAGCATGAATGATCTTCTAATGCTTCCCAAGTTCTCCCTGATGCCTGGTACATGACTGGTTCCGGATTGGTAACTGAGGGATTCGATTCAGTGAGGCAGAGGTCCATCTGCTGTGGTTCAGAGGGACCCCCTATGAATTGTTTGGAAGTTGTTCTGGGTTTTAGGGAAACACTGGAGGATCATTATTCATCTTTCAGTGAGGATGTCTGGTAATGCCTTTTGTATATCCAGCTCTGTTTAAGTGCAGCTGGAGCTTCACGGGTATGGGGAGGAGACACTCGAGTCACCCATGGAACCAGGTCCCCTTTGGATGATAGCTACTTAAATATTTTGAGACTTTAAAAGTCTTCAGACCATAAAAACATTCTCATATTTCTCGAGCTTCGGCTACATTCTTGATTTCAGCTATACTCTTGAATTCTTATTTTTTTTTAAATTTCATTTATTTATTTTATATATATGTAGAGTTGCACATGTGCCAAGGCACACATGCGGAAGTCCGAGGTCAACTTGCTTAAGTCAGTTCTTCACCTCCCTCAGGTGAATTCTGAAGATCACATTCTGTTCACCAAGCTTGGTGGAGGTCTTCGCCTTCTAAACAATCTTGCCAGCTCTATTCTTGAATTGTTTGGTTTATAGTTGAGCTTGTTTGTCGATAAGTCTACTGTAGTAAGCAAGATGGAAAGATTACATCTCAGATGTTATTCAGTGTTGATTGGGGTGGGTGGCAGGTGAGGGTAAAGAAAAGGTGGGCCTTTTTTTTTTTTTTCTAAGAATGGCTCCCACAAACTAGTATTACTTTTCAGGTTCTGAACGACCACAAGACTGTCACTGGGAAAGGACAACATTTGCTCTGTTCCCTGTCTTAGAAGTCATCCCTCAAGAATTTGGGTACTGACAGAAGTCACCTGCTGTGTGTGTGTGTGTGTTTTTTAAAATGTAAATTCACATTTTTCACTTTGTAACTGTCCCTGAGAGACATAGAAAAACCAGGGGCTGGATGGAGGAAAAAACATGTTGTTTCTTATTTTCACAAAATTATCTGTACCTTTCGGGATGGGGAGATGACTTAACTTTTCACGTTTACTGCATATTTTGAAGACCTGAGTTCAGTCTCTACAACCCACATATAAAACCAGGCATGGTGGCACACACTTGTAATCTAAGTTCTGGGGGACATTGAGACAGGTAATTCCTGGGGCTTAATGATCAGCCCTTCTAGCCTACTTGTTGATGCTCAAGTCACTGAGGGACCTGTCTCAAAAACCAAAGAGAAGGAGCTAGAAAAATGGCTGAGTGGTAAGAATGCTTCCCCGGTCTTGCAGAGGACTAGAATCCAGGTCACATGGAATGACTCACACTGCCTTTGACTCCATCTCTAGGGGATCCGATGCCCTCTTCTGGCTTTTGTGGGTTCTTCCACTCATGTACACATACCCCGCCCCCAATTTAAAGTAAAATAAATAAATGTATTTTTAAATGATTAGTGTCTGGAGAATGAGGAATGACAGCTGAGATTATACTGTGATTTCTACATGTCCATACATTCCCTCACGTGAATGCACACAAAGATTATCTTCCTTGTTGAACAAAGAAGTAGAAGAGTGTGATGGCTAAGATGTCCTAATACAATTATTTGTTTTGAGCCATACTTTGGAATAATTCAAACTACCAGTTAAAGAACATCAGCTGGAAGGTGCCCGCTACACATCTAATTGGGGAGATTCTGTTCTTCCCACAGCCAAGGTCACCGGATAAGGCCTTAAGTGTCTGGTATTGATCCCAGTCGGCTTTAATGAAAACTGTTTATGTCCCAGTAGACATGATATGACCTGCAGCCATGCTGGGTTTCTCAGCAGAGTGGGGAAGCCAGTCTCTGAACCACAATCCTTCTTGTTCTCTGCTACAGGAACATTCAAAGTATGTCAGGGAGATTATATAAGAAGGCTTATATTTTAGAGCAAAGCATGGTTTAATCTACGGCCTTCACTTTACAAAGCAGTATATGTGGATGCTTGCAATGTCTGAGTTAATCCCACATTATTTTTCTGTCATCAGTCAAATAGCCCTTTGTCTGGGATGAAGATATGTGCCTTAGGTTTAGAAATACAAGAATAAAACACTAAAAGAAAATTATCCTCATTATTATTTTAAATAGAAGAGAGAAAGATCATGAAACAGTTCCACATTTTAATATCAAACATGGTCACACATCTTTCAAAGCATTTATTTTTTCATTCATTTACTATTTATGTGTGTGTATATCTGTGTGAGTGTATATACAAATGTGATTTGGGTGTACATGTAGGTGTCCATAACACAGTCCAGAGAGACTGTTGGGTGGCTTGGCCTCCCCTCTCAGTCTCCTATTCTTTTGAGGCAGGGTCTCTCTGTGAGCTTGAGGTCATGTTTCATGTTACAGCCAGACCGTATGTAAGTCAGCAAGCCTCAGTGACCTTTCAGTCACCAACCATCTTGGAGCTGGAGTTACAGGCCTGAGACACCACCTGTTAGGTTGGTGCTGAGATCTGAACTCCGCTCCTCATGATTGTTAAGAAGTGTTTCTAACCACTGAGCCACCCTTTTGACCCTCTTCTTTTATTGTTACTTTTAAGCTAGAAATCAAAGTATCGGGCTTTACAGTGGACTTTTTAATACATCGGTGTCACTAAACTTTGTTATAATTTGTTCCTTTCTCCCATGTGACTTCGTCACTTCTTAGCAATTCGCTCTGACGTTCCCCGTAATGTATATCATACTGACGAACTGTCTTGCAGTGTTTGAGTTCTCTGAGAAGTCAGCTTTGGAAGTGAGGCTGCACCCCATTTCAGACCCAAACACGTTTGTCTCAAAGTATCCTCTAAGACAGCGGTTCTCCACCTTCCAAATGCTTCAGCCCTTTAATATAGCTCCTCACATATAGTTCCCAACCATGAAACTATTTCTGTTGCCACTTCATAACAGCAATTTTGTTATTGTCGTCAATTTTGATGCACATATCTGTGTTTCCTGTGGTCTTAGGCTTTGTGAAAGGGTTGTTTGATTCCCCCAATGGGATCACAGCCTACAGGTTGCACGCTTCTTCTCTAAGATCTTTGGATGTCTAGGAATGAGATGCCTTCCAACTCTGTGCCAGGGAGGGAAGAACAATACACTCAGAGGGTAAGAACCCTGTGCTCCTAAGGACAGCACTAGGGTGAGCTATGGCCAGCGGAGGGAGGTGACAGTTGTTTACTTAGTGCCATAAAACTTCCTTCAGTGAGGGAGAGAAGCCACAAGATCAGCCAAGGATAGAAAGTTGAGGTTGAAGTCCGGCAGGCTGCCTCAACTTCCCCAGTCAGTTTTTGCTAGATGTTATGAGCACCCAAGTTGATGGCGCTTCCTTCAAGCTATTATTTGTTCTATTACTTGGAAGCGTCCCCCAAGGGGACTCTCTCTGCCAAGGTCTCCTCTCTCTCTGGCTTTGATTCACTGCATACTAAATAAACTCACACTTTCAAAGTCAGCAGTATGGCTATACCCTTCTGTTTCTTATAAGGTACCTTGCTATAGGCCTGGGGAAGTGGCTCAGTTAGTTAAATGCTTGCTATGTGAGCAGAAGAACCTAAGTTTGATCCACAGTGCTCACATAAAAAGCTAGGCACAGTGGCAAACGCTGTCAATGGGTGAGATTTCCCAATAGGAAGATGCAGTGTCAAAGACATTTGATTTACAGCAGCTTTTGCATTGACCTTGGCTTTCCAGTTTCTGAGCGGTGTCACCAGGGTATCTCACTAATGTATGGTTGTGAATTTTTCATGGCAAGGCATGTGTTTGTGTTACTGGCCTCCTGGGCAAGGGGGAAAGGCACAACATGTCAACAGCAACATAAATGGATAGGTCAATCTTTTCCCATCAGCCCTCGCTGCAAAGCCCTGTTATTTGTGTCTCACTCAACCGTTCATCCATTCATGAACATTTATTGAGCAACTTCTGCCTCTTAAGTACTGTAGGGTTTATACAGTGATGTGAAAATCAAAAGGCACAGTGACATAATGTAAGTGATGTAACAGCAGGGCGGGAGTGTTGAGAGGAAGGTGAGAAGCTTTGAAGTGTTAAGACACTGGAAGCAGGCAAGGAGCAGGCTTTCTCTTGTAAAAAGGGGTCTTCATAGGCTTGTAAGGCTCCCCTTCAGGGGCACCCTGAGGGATCACATACCAGGTACCTTGGAGGGCTCAAATCTCAAGGCTTCTAAAGCTACTTGCCTTAAATCTGCAGTATGTTAAAGGGAAAAGCTGAAAACAGATGGTTCTTTAAGTTTCATCAGCTTCCTGAACAAAATAATTTAAGATAGAGGTATGTAAAGATATCCACGTGTGTGTGTATGTGTATATATGTGTGTATGTGTGTGTGTGTGAAGTGTGTGAATGTGAGTGTGTGAGTGTGTATGTGTGTATACATGTGAGTGTTTGTGTATGAGTGCATATGTGTATGAGTGTTTGTGTGTGTGTATGAGTGTTTCTCTCTGTGTGTGTGTGTGTGTGTATACATGTGAGTGTTTGTGTATGAGTATATATGTGTATGAGTGTTTCTCTCTCTCTCTGTGTGTGTGTGTGTGTGTATGTGTGTATACATGTAAGTGTTTGTGTATGAGTATATATGTGTATGAGTGTTTCTCTGTGTGTGTGTATGAGTGTTTCTCTGTGTGTGTGTATGAGTGTTTCTCTGTGTGTGTGTGTGTGTATGAGTGTTTCTCTGTGTGTGTGTGTGTGTGTGTGTGTGTATACCGTACATTAGTCACTTCCTCCTTGCTCTGACAAAACATCCAAGAAGCAAACTTAAGAAAGGTTTATTCTGGCTCGGAGTTTAAGGGTGCAGTCCATTGTGCCGGGGACATCATGGTGGCAGGAGTGTGAGGCCCTGGTCACCTTCTATTTGTTTTGAAAAGGAGAACAATGAATTCTGGTGCTCAGTTCACTTTCTGCTTTATAAGCAGATGGGGACCCTAACCCAAGGGATGCTGTCACCATAGTTAGGAGGAGTGAGTCTTCCCATCTCAATTAACTTAATGTAGATAATGCCTCCACATCATGCCCAAAAGCTCATCAAACCTAGATATTCCCTCCCAAGCACACTAGAGATTTCCCTCCTGGGTATCTAGTATTTACAGCCTGCCAAGTGGACAATCAGTATCAATATATATTTTTGAAGATATTAGAAAATACTCCTTTATGAGAACTTTGAGAGAGACCAAGATTTGGGATGTTGAGTGATGTTACTTAAGACAGTGCAGAGAGACCAAGGCACCAAGTAGGGAAGAGGGCAATGTATGGGAGTTCTAGGATATTGTGTTTTGAATCTGAAATGGCCCTAAAGGCTCATTTTAAACATATACAGCAGCCTATGCTATTTGGAGGAAGCAGCAGAGATTTCATCAAATGGGGCCAATGGAGGCCAGAAAGAATGTTGGATCCTCATGCACTGTAGCTGTGGGGCCCAGAGAAGCTTGCTAGACAGACAGCAGGACCTTGCTGGTACCTGGTGGGTCCAGGAAGGGTCCATGAGTGGATACTATCCAGAGAGAAGCCAGCACCTAACATATCTGACATTCCAAATATTCCCTTCTTGGGGAAGGGACATTTACAATAGAAAAGATAGTCTCCAGGTACAGGTAAACCTTAAGGACCACTGCTAAATGTTGAAACATCTCTAGCATTCAAAGCAGTCAATGAATTCATAACAGGTACCCCTAGCCCAAGCTTTGATTAATGCCAGGACTGTAACTCTGCAGCCCTGAAGCTAGAGCACCCCTCACAATAAAAATCCCTTGCCTTGTGATGCTCAGGGTCACTCCTACACCACTGCTGAATCGAGCAGATGGAGTGATCCAAGCCAGCTTGTCAATAAAGAGACACTTTTCTGTTGCATTGGACTTGTCTCTTGGTGCTCCTTTTGGGATCTGGACTCTGGGCACAAAATAGGTATATGCAATGTAAGTCCTGAGACATGGAATGGATGCTAGGAACTGATTTCTAGCTCTCTGGAAGAGCAGCAAATGCTCTTAGCCATATCTCAAGGCACCCCATTTAAAAAAAAAAAAAAAAAAACATTGTAATATGTTCCTTTTCCCAGGCTTCTTCCATGGAAGGTTTGCAGTATATCTAGGGAGATCCTAAATATTCTGATGGAAATCATGAAGTATGATTTCTTAGACGATTTTTCTAAGAAAGGGAAAGAGCCAGAATGTATCTCAGTTGGTACAGTGCTTATGCAGCATACAGAAAAGCCCGGGTTCAGTCCCCAGAACTGCATAATTCTGGTCATGTGTCCATGTCAGTAATCCCAGCACTCAAAAACTGAAGGCAAGATGATCAGAAATGCTAAGTCATCCTTGACTGTATGCAGCTTACTTGGGCTACATGAGACCCTGTAAAAAGCAAGCAAGCAGGAAGGGTATATTTTGATATAGGAAACCAGTGTTAGATTTCATCAATAGTGAATTTAGTTGTGAGATCTGTTTATTTAATTTAAAATTTTTAAAAATTTTTAATTGTGTATATGTCTGTGTGTGGATATGTGCACATTAGTGTGGTGCCTATATGGAGGCCATAAGAGGGTGTCATATCCACTGGAGTTACAGGTGGTTGTGAGCAGTCTGAGATTGGTTCTGGGAACTGAACTCCAATCCTTTGGAAGAGCGGTATGTACTTTCAATCACTGAGGCATCTCTCTAGTTCCAGAGCCCTATTTAGGATCACTTAATTTCATTATCAGCCTGGGATTCTGTGTCCACAGAATGCCAAAACCTGTCAATCATTCCCACTGCACATGAGAATCAACAGAAGTCTAAGGAAATGACAAGCTTTGTGTCAGATTATCTGCAATTAGCCCTCACATAATTGTGGGCAATGCTACAGCCCCTCCTTACACCAGAAAAGGGATGTGGGTTCTCTCTTCTTCAATTTAGGTTGAACCTAAAACTTACCTGGACAATTAGAACGTGATTGAAGTGATACTGCTGACTTCCAGGCAGTGTGTTCACAGGGTATAAGGAGTAAGACAGTATCATCCCTGTGAACAAACATATGACAAAATAATCGTGTGTGTGTGTGTGTGTGTGTGTGTGTGTGTGTGTGTGTGTATGCATGTGAAGTTAATGCACAAATATTTGTTCATGGATATGGAAGTCAGAGAACAACCTCAAGTATCATTTATTAGAGCCTCCCATCTTGGCTTTTGAGGCAGCATCTCTCAATAATCTGGAGCCAGATCTCTTACTGGGGGATTCTAGGGAAGTACTCTTCTGATGAACCATACTTCAGCCCCTTACTAGGGGATTCTACCAATGAACTATGTATCCAGCCCACTACTTTTGTTCTTTCTTTATTTCTTGTTTACCTTAAACTCACTCTGTAGCCCGAAGAGGTCTTGAACTTGTGCTGTAACTCGGGTAAGCCTTGATTAAACTTGTGATCTCTTGCCTTGGCTTCCTGAGTACCTGGCATTACAGACCCCTGTCACTGGTCCTGGTTTTCACATTTTTGTAATTGCATTAAATTGTTCATGAAGGGGACATTTATAACTGTAAATTAAAGTGAATATTGATGACATGTTTATCTACCTATAAAACATTTTGAGAAAATTCTACTTTATCATAGACTACATTCTGTTAATATAATTTGTTTATATATATAATTATGCATCCATTATATATGTATATACACTCATTATATACATATACACAATACATCCTTTACACACACACACATACACACACACACAAACACACACAGAGGATGTATAATTTCCCAACCTTTGTCAGACCCTACATTTGTACTAGACATTGTTTCTAACTTTTCTGAACTCAAGAAAATGTTTGACATACCTTCACTTGATTCTTTTTAGCCAAGATTTTACTTAAATCACATGCATATGTGTGTATATATGCTTTATATGTGCATATATATACATATATGTATATGAGTAGATAGATGATAGAGAATGAATAGATGGCATATGAACTAAGCATGTGTGAATATATTCTTGTGCTTCCCTTTCTGTTGCTATGATAAAACACTGATCAGAAGCAATTTAGGGGAAGAAAGGCTTTAATTGGCTTATACTTCCAGATCACAGGTCACCACTGATGGCTGATAAAAATTATAGGAACTCAAGTATGAATGTGAAGCAGATGCTACAGAGGATTCTTCTTACCGCCTCACTTACAGACTCATGCTCAGCTAGCTTTCTTATATAGCCCAGGAGCACTGGTCCAGAACAGTATTACCCAGTCAGCTGGACCCTTCTACATCAACCAACAAACAACATGATCCTTCAGGCCATGTCTACATGCCAATGGCCATCACACACACACACACACGCACACGCACACGCACACGCACACGCACGCACGCACACGCACATGCACACACACACCCTATAGGCACACAAAAAAGAAATTGCCTACACCATCCTCGGGTTCTCTCTGCTCTCTGTCTCTTTATCTGTCTCCTCTTTTCTCGCTGAGATGGTACCATTTCCGGCTTTCATTCTCCATCCTGTTATGACTTGGATTTGAAATGTGTTTAAATGCTTAATCTCCAGCTATTTGTGTGTGTGTGCGTGTCTGTGTGTGTGTGTGTGTGTGTGTGTGTGTGTGTGTGTGTGTGTGTGTGTGTGTGTGGTTATGGAGCTCTGTGGAGGTAGGGTCTTGCTGATGGACCTAAGTCAGTAGGGGCAGGATGTTACAGACTAGACCCATTTCTTGTCTATGCTTCCTGGTTGATGTTGAGATACCAGGAGCTCTTGTCTCATACTCCCTCCCTCCATGACCTCTACCATGCCTTCCCTGGTGGGCTGGACTATACTCTCTCAAACAGTAAGCCAAGAAAACATAAATCTGTTACCCTTTAAAGTGGCTTCTACAAGGTATCCAGTCATAGCAATGTGAATATAACTCCTTCAATATACTCTCTGGAATAGAAACTTGAATTGCCTAGCATAAAAAGCCAAATTACTGAATTTTTAAAAAGGAAGGAAAGAATTGTGGCTCCCTCAGAATGAAGACAAATACACAGCTTGTGGTGCAATGTATCAATTTGAGTAGCAAATATCCAAAACAGAAATGATATTTATATAAGGAAACTAAGTAAGAAAGTATATCACCATAGAAGAGAGCCTTAGTGCAGAGGTGGGGATACTGACAAGGACATCCATTCAGGAGTTGTCTACATGACAAGGGCAGACAGCTCTGGGGCTGGTGCTTCTCCTGAGCACCACTGGCACAGGCATTGCTGGGCTCAGCACTTGACTCTAGAAAATTCATTTCTCTCTTTCCTCCCCACCCCTCTGCTCCCCTAAGAGTACAGCCAATCAAACCCAGAGCCTTGAACATGGTAAACTAACTACTACTAACCTACAAGCTTAGCCCCAGGAAATACTTCTTGGCAAAATCGCTATTCACATTTTTAAAGCATCAAGCAGCAAGAGCTGTTAACTACCTAACACTAGTCACACGTTTTGCAAATGTCAAATCCAATCTCTATGGTGGGAAACAACTCACTAGTTCTGCTATTTACCCATGGAAAATGTGTGCAGATGTGTAGTAACTTGACTAACGTCACATAGCAAATGACAGACTCAGGTTTCAAGCCCGGGCTACGTGTTCCTGATTCTGGCAGTGTCAACCGGGTCATTCTGCTGCTCCTTACAGCTGTATGCTTAGCAGAGCCTAAAGGAGCATCTCTCTGTGTATTGGTGGGACAGTGACAAGGAGTCCAAGGAAAAGTGGCCAAAACAGCCAAGACTTGTTCCTCTCCCTGGGTTCAGGTGCCAGGTTAGATGGGACTTGATCGATTTCTCTCTCTCCATGTCTCTGCCTCTCTCAAGTCTTCATGTTTATACATGTTTATGATCGTGTGTGTGTGTGTGTGTGTGTGTGTGTGTGTGTGTGTGTATGTTATGTGAGAGTTTTCTTGGGAGACATCACACACACACACACACACACACAGAGTGGGAGGGGGGAAGAGAATGACTTGGTATCCTTGAAAGGAAGAAAATCACATGAAACGTGATTAAAACTGAAGTTTTACTTAGAGGTTGGGCTTTGAGAAAGATTTTCTGAGACTCCCTGATGCCTGTAGAATTGTATCTTCCCAGGCAGAGGGGATGCGTCCTCAGCAGGGGATGTAGGAGGGCTACTCTGCAGCCAGGTGGGCTCTGCCCTGTGCTCAATCCCTGACTCCTCTGTCAAGGTCAGTGCTGCCTTGACCTTCAAGCCTGTCTGCCTGTCATCACCTTCCACTGCTCTGACCTTTGACACGGTCTTTCTCTCAGGTCGGATTGGGGCTCCTGGACATCTGCTTTGATTTCTAACACCCTTCTCAATAGGTTGTTAGCTCTCAGCTCCAGGCAAAGCTGTGTAATGTAACTAATTGGCTCATATTCTAGGACCTTCCTTCTTTCCGTCCTTCCCTTTTAAGGTGGCTTGAGAACTTGTGTCTGCTTTCTTCGGAGGCTAAGTACACATCTTGAGTCCTATCTCTCTGTGTGGATGAAGCTGTCCTATGCAGTATCTCTTATACTGTGCCTTCCCAGAAAGTAATATTTAAAGGAAAACTGAAAGTATTAAGACGAGAACTTAAAAATGATCCCACAGTAACTTCACAGATCCCTTGTGGCATCCCCTCTGTCTTATTAGTAGGCATATTGAGCACTGTGGGAATACTAAGCACTGTAGAAAGCCTTCCTTGTTGAGGTCGTAGATTTTTACCCCTGCATGTTCATACATCACTAATTATCTGTGGTTGTTTGTCAAACAATTGATCGTTTCTCTAATAAAATAAATTGGTCTCTACGTATCCAAGGGGACGGATGACTTTTACAACCAGTAAAAAACAGATTAACATAGAATGTGGTAAGATATGTGTGATGATGAACCAGCACTTAGGAGGCAGGAGGACCACAAGTTCAAGTCTAGTATGGTGTACATTGTGATTCTAGGTCAACTTGGGCTGCCTTGTCAATAATAAGATCGCCTAGACTAGGCTAGGATGGGCTTGGCTGGGCTGAAATGGAAAGGAATGGGATGGGATGGAATGGATGGGCTGGGCTAAAATAGGATGGTGAGATGCAGTGGAATGGAACCAAAGAGTAGATTAGCATCAGAAGAATTGAAGGGGGTCTTAGGGATGGAGCCTAGATATTATATCTCAAAACTTCTTAAAAGTGATTGGGGAGCAGACAGAAGACACACTAACTCTCTATTTTTTCACTGTTTTATTTGATTTTGGCTATGACAGCCAGGCTATAGGAAGGTTGATGACTGAGTTGGTGCTATCCATTTGGAGACAGGAACCAGCTCAAAGTGAGGAATAAGCCAACAGACCCTTCGCTCCTATTGCTTGTTAGCACCACAGCCACCCATGAGGTTGTCTTTTAGAATGATCTATTCTTGCATCCAACAGCTCATATGTCATCAATAGGCGATTGCCATCAGGTCAGTGCCAGAAAAATTGACTATCTCAGCAGGAATGAGTTCAGAACCTGTCCCTGGTGCCAGGAAACCTAGACTTGGGCTCACTTTTCAGCTGTGCCAATAGTATGATTCATGTAGTCTGCTGGGGAGAAGACAGTTACAACACAAACAATTGTTGTAGACATTCCAAATGTGAGTCTAGCTACCCACGTGTCTGTGGAGGAGGTGAGGGTCAGAGGACAATTTTTGGGAGCTGGTTACCTCCTTTCTCCATGTGGATCTTGGGACTGGAACTCATTGCCAGGCTTAGCTGCAAGGGGGTAGAGACCCACCTCAATCTCTCGGGCCTCTCTGGCTTATTTTCTAAGCACAGGGAACCGTGTAGAACCTTCCAGAAAGATTCTTCCAGAGACCTCCACTTAGAGATCACACTGCATTAGATGGGATGAAATTCTGAGAAAGGTTTCTAGGCCACAGGCAGAAGTCAGAGAGGATCCGTCGCACCTACCCATCCTAGGGTCCAAAGTGAGTCATGCCTTTTGAATTTAGCAATGAGAAAAATGAGGATGCTTTCTGGACATCAAATTTTAATGCGGGATGTATAATAGATCAGAGTGGAATGCCGCAGAGTCATTTTAAGGAGACAGCCGCTGCATTGACTATTCACCTTGCAGCAATTAGCTAGCCACGCTGTAGTCATGCCCACCGTAAAGGAAAACCTCTTTCTCCAGGGGACTCTCTTTAGGAAACAAAGCTTCCTCCCTAGCAGGGGATGTGAGGATTAACTGTGGAAGTTGAGCTAAAGAATGTCTCAGATAGTATAGACCTAGACACCTTTAATGTGTAAAGGCTCTTGTCTTATCTACTCCAGGTCTCACTGGGGGGGGGGGGGGGTGAGAGGCAATGTAGCTTCATTCTGAGCTTCTCTTGTGATCGGTTCTGAGGTGATTGTTGATATAGACTGTTGACTTGTCTGAGTCACTCAGGAGACAAGCCTCTGTGCGTGTCTGCAAGGGTCTTTCCAGATTGGGTTAACAGAGATAGGAAGACCCCCTTCGAATGTGTGTGACGTCACCCCATGGGGCGTGTTCAGGACTGAATAAAAAGATGTCAGGCTTTATCCAGAGACTGTCCCTGAGCCCAAAGCTAGGCTGACAGCCAGGATGTACAGTTTGTCTATTACACCTTTTGTGGATAACACAGGAAGGTAATTGAGGAGCAGCCTTGATCTCCCTCCAGCCCTACTTCCTGACTGAAGGCACAATGGCACCAGATGCTCCACACTTCCTCCATGACTTCTCCATTATAATAAACTGTACCCCCAAACTATGAGATAAAATAAATGCTTTTTTAAAAGTGCTGTGTGTGAATGCAGGTGATCACTGCTCATGCTCTCAGAGGCCAGAGGAGATGTCAAGTGCCAGGCTTTATCCAGAGACTGTCCATGAACCTGAAGCTAGGCTAACAGCCAGGAAGCCCTGGTGATTTCCATCTTCATCATCCCTACCCTCACCGAGGCTTCAGATGCACACTCAGACATCCTAGGCTTTTACCAGGGTGTTGGGATTTGAACTTAGATCTTCAGGTTTATGTAGCAGGTACTCTTACCCAATGAGCCATATCTCTATCCCCATTCTGATGCTTTTGTTAGAGACTTGTACCAGCAACAAGAAAATGAATATACCATGCAACATTTTCTCCCTGTTCCGAAGGTGTGTTCCTGAAGCATTCTATTTGCTGCCTCTAAATGCCTTGCTGTAAATTGGAAATATGCTGTTTCATTTCAGACATCGAGTCTGTAATGTTGGATAGCTCTGGGAAAGAATTTGCTCTGCAGAAGCAAAGATAACTTATTTCTGGTCAGAGGGCTGGAAGACACAACAGTCTGGATGATAGTCTATTTAAACAAGGTCAGGATGGACTAGCCAATGAGGACTATCCGTGGAGGATAAGTGTGGCTTCCATGAGTGGAATATAGTCCAGGCTCATTTTGTTTGTGAGCAATGATTTCAAAACAATGCCTTATGGAAATATACACACAAATACTCTTTCAAGGGTCGATTGTGATTAAATGTATATATCAGATACTTATGAATTATAGCTGAAGGAAGGCTTCCTTGTGAAGTCTGGGGGTGCATAAAGACTTGGAGACAGCATAGAAGAGGCAGTTACACCAGAATCCACAGAGCAGGGGTGTGAAATGAGGACCTGAGTTCACTTCCCAGACCTCATAAGGGAAATAAAAGTCAGACATGATGATTCAGGCTTGGAATCTCAACACAGACCAGCAGGGCTTACTGCCTATCCGGTAAAGCTAGAAACTAAGACCTTCTCTCAAAAATGGCAAGGTAGATAGCTCCTGAGGAAATACACCTGATGTTTACATCTGACCTGCTCCTACATGTGCCACCTCAACCAAACACACACACGCACACGCACACACACACACACACACACACACACACACACACACACACACAGAGCCTCCAATGAACTAAACACACAAACATCACTCCCCCACCATGCACCCCCCCCCCCCCCGCCACACTGCCCTCTCCAACCAACCAAGCACACATAGACACACTCGCCATCTCCCTCAACCAATGAAACACACAGACACACACACATCGCTAATAATCGGGAACAGGCTATAACCACAGCAAAGATTTTTCACTCTGAAATGATGTCTTCAGTTACCAGAAAATGTTCTGCACCATTCAACAGCCCCTGATAAATAAGAGAAATTTAAAAGTGAACACTGCAAACTTTATGACCTGTGGTTCCATATTTCCATCCTGTGGCGGCTGGAGAAAAGAAAAAAAAACAAGCTTACATGGGAGAAGAGAAACCGACATTCATCTCATAACTCAAGTGGAGAGCTGCTTCTAGAGAAATTAAATAGCCATTTGCTATGGTCTTTTCAAGTTTCTGGTTATTTTGTGCGTCGGTGTACGTGCATGTGCATGTAGGGGTGTGTTCGACTGCATGCATGTGTATTCGGATGTGGATGCATGTGCATGAATATATGCATGGCGGCCAGAGGTCAACAGAGGGTTTTGTTCCTCAGGAAAAGTTCACATAGGTTTTCAAGACAGGGTCCTCATTGGCCTGTAGCCTGACTCTATCTCTCCAGCACTGAGATTATATACTCACATGTCTTTCCTTCTTTTTTCTTTCTTTCTTTCCTTCCTTTCTTTTACTTTTTTCCTTTCTTTCTTCCTTCCTTCCTTTCTTCCTTTCTTTCTTCCTTCCTTCCTTCCTTCCTTCCTTCCTTCCTTCCTTCCTTCCTTCTTTCTTTCTTTCTTTCTTTCTTTCTTTCTTTCTTTCTTTCTTTCTTTCTTTCTTCCTTTTTTTTGTAGACAGGGTCTCATTTTGTAGCTCCAGTTGGCCTAGAACCTACAATGTAGAGCAGGTTGGCCTCAAACTTACAGAGATTCACCTGCCTCTGTCTCCTCCAAGTGCATACACTACCACAGCTTGTTGGATTTTTTTTTTAAATTTGTTTTACAGATTGACTGCAATGCTTTATGAACTGAACTCCCTCCCCAGCTCCACTGGTTTCCTCTATATATTATTTAAAAATGTACAATTCACTCATTCTCCCAATAATTTTCTTTTTCAAGAGTTTACTTCAGAGGCCCATCCCCTCACTGGGGGATTCTAGGCAGGGGCTCTATCACTGAGCCACACCCCAGCCCCTCACTAGGGGATTCTAGGCAGGGGCTCTATCACTGAGCCATACCCCAGCCCCTCACTGGGGGATTCTAGGCAGGGGCTCTACCACTGAGCCACACCTCAGCCCCTCACTGGGGGATTCTAGGCAAGCACTATTCCACTAAATTATATAGTCTCACTAATTTGCCCATACTGGCCTTGAACATGTGATTCTCTTGCTTCCTGCTCTTGAGCATCTAGGATTATAGAACTATGCCACAAGACTCCACAGGTATCACATGTCTTGTACCCCAACAGCCACACCTTAGTGCAAGAATTGACAGATGTCGATGGGCGGTGTAAGTATCCAAGAGGAAGAGTGTTCCGTTGAATAACGTAGCCAGTCTGCTTCACATACTCTCAGTCGTTCTGTAATGATCTCATCATCTAAGGATGCAGTAGGGCTTTGAATGTGTTAAGATGCCTCTCAGAAGTGCTTGTTAGGGAAAGAGTGCATTCTTGTGCTCTGGGGGAATGCGCTGCTTGCTACCGACTTTTCTCTGCCAGGTCTGATTGTGACATCAGCATCTGGTACGAGTAGCTCAAGAGGAAAGAAAAAAAAAAAGAGAGAACAACAACTCTACACTTCCTGAACCATCCCCAGCAAGCCTATTCCCACTGCACAGGAGGGCTGCAGCTGGGAGGTGATGGAGGGAGCATATGGCTTTAGGGAAGCCCATTTGGTTCACTTAGCAGAGTTCCGTGGCCTGTGAATGTTCAACACATTTTAACATTAAAATCATCAAGCAGCTGGCTCCATTCCTGCCTCCTGCATGCTGGCTGGCTCCAGGATTGGCTGTTTGAAACCAGAGACACTGGGCAGATGATCCTGGTGAGACTGACAGACAGGAACAGAGCAAAGGGTTTGCTGCACACAGCAGCCACCCCAAAGCATCTCAGTTCAGGTTTTATGCCAATGTCAATGTCATTTGCTAGAGTGAGGGAGGCTACACTCTTCTGAATAGAAGGCAAACCAGCTCCTTTCAGACTGGGTGCTTCTTTGAGGCAGAGAAAGAAATTAGGATGTAAGTCAGGCAAGCATAGGCCTTTGTTGAGCCAGCAAAAGACAAGATCATGGACTGAGCAGTTGCCACTCACTTGCCATGTGAGTGTGAAACTCTGAGTTTAAATCCCTGGACCCACCTAAAACCAGGTGTTGTAATGTATGCACGGTATCCTAGGAGTTCTCCATCAAGACTGACGGAGATGGGAGAATCCCTAGAAGCTCAAGAGCTACCCAGTGTGAAAACAAGAGGAGACCCTTTCTCAAACAAGGTGGAAACGATCTGAGGTTGTCCTCTGTCCTCTACATGTGCCACGGAATGCAGCACCTATATTCATGTACATGAACACACAGAATGATTTAAGAAAAATATAAGCTTTGGAATATATTTGAATAGTATGTGCATATGGGACTCTAGTTAAATCTTTCTAGTTGGCAAGGCCTTAGGAAGATCTGGTGCTAATCTCTGAGATAGAAGCCTTATGAATGTTGATCTTTCTCTCTATAGACAGGAAGACAGGAGCCATTGTGCACGATGGTTATCATGATGAACAAGGACCTGGCCTATGACCTCTACTTGTGACATTGACTGTTCTTTGTGAGGACACAGGCTGTACAGGGATGCTCAGAGACAGGGCACAAGAGATCCCTGTCTGGAAGGTAATAAGATCTGAAGTCCAAGATTCAGAGTTTGGAGGTATCCACACAGGGGTGGAGGGTCATGCCATCAGGGGACATGCCTAGGGAAAGGGAGGAGCTGAAAGTTCTCTACACAGAATTGCCAGTTAAATGTAGATATTCTGATCTGGCATGCCCAGTTTTTTGGCATTGTTACATGATGTGGCTATTTATAAAGTTCACACAGAAGATATATGCAATTGAGTTATTTCCCACTCCAATATTTAACAATGGATCAGTGATGGATGAGAGAGACTTCAGTCTTATGATACAGTCATTTCTTTCTTTCTTCCCCTTTTGGTTGTTTTTACAATGAAGGCTAACTGAATCTGCAAGTTGAAAATAAAACTGAGAGTCCGTGATTGGAGTGCTCAGCCAAACTTGGGGCATCTACATTATATTTGACCAAGGCTCAGAAACCATCAAAGAAAGAAGAGTGTGAAAAGATTGTAAGAGCCAGAGATTGAGCGGGCCAAAGTGCCAGAGTGTCTTCTGGACATGATAGAACACTGGCACTCATGACCTCATAGAAGCTGTGCTTATGGCTATATGCACAGGATCTACGCAAGATCAAACCAGTCAACATTCCAACATGGATGGGAAATGACTCACAAGCCACCCCTAACTGTGGAGATCTTAACAGTTGATGGCTTCTAGGAGAGGGAGTATATGTTTGGCACAAAATGGCCTCAGTGAGTTGTTTTCAAAATGCAGAAAAATGCCATGATGCTAGGATGGGTGGAGAGGTGGCGTGGATCTGGGAGGGGTTAGGAGGAAGGGTCAAGAGATGATGCCGATCAAATTACATTCTATGAGATATAGTTCTAAAATGTATTCTAAACCAGTTGACAAAGAAAGTTAAACTGTGGTACCTCTTTGCTATGAAGCTCTATATGGAAGTAAAACAACTTTTAACTTTTTTTTTTTTTTTTAAAGAAGACTGTCTCAAAATGCAAGATAGATGATGCCTAAGAAATTAAACCCAAAGTTAATTTCTGACAGCCACACACATCCACACGTGCACATACCTGGGTAGTACACACACTCACACACTTACCCCACACTTAAAAAAAAAAAAAAAAAAAAAAAAAAAACTAAAAAAAAAAAAAAAAAAAACTGAGTAAATGTCTCCCAAGCTGGCCTTGAACTCCCAAGTAGTAATCTCCTAAATACTGAGTTCACAGAAATGCTAAGTAACACAACAGCCATCTTGGCTTTACAAGTAGAAGCTTAGCAAAATTGTGCCAGGTGTGGGTAATGAGGTAAGGTAGCAACTACCTCAGGCCATCACTGCCTAATTCCATGGAGATTGCTCCAGTTTCCTGCCTTTCGTATGAATGTAAAGCATCTTCTGGCCATTCTTACTTCATTCTTTATCTCTTGATATTTGCAGTTTTCCACAAAACTAAAAGATATCATGTTTGGGGCTCAAAGGGTGTATTGAGGCAAATCCTTCCTGGTAAGTGATTTTTTTCAGATGCATCGATACCATTGAAAGATAGCATGGCTGGGTTTCTGAATGGAGCTCAGACCCTAATGCTATGTAAACAGCATGGTGGAGGCTCTGTTGAGAGGTCAAGTCCATGAGGCAGAGTATGTGTGGGTCTCTCTTTGTAGGTCTCAGAGAAGGGACAAGTTTCTCAGCATTAGAAGATGAGTAGCCAATAGTACAGCTTGTAATGAGGTTGTCTCTGATTCTCAAGTGTCAGGGATGGGACACAGGGAGCTTTTTTATTATAAAGAAAGGGGGAAGGATCTTATCAATTGTGGCTTTGATGATATAGGGGAGGTGGAGAGAAGGAGGTATTTAATTGAGGTGTACCCATTATATGGATCAGAGATGTGCAATGATAGCCCCCTAATGTCTTAGTCTGGTAGCCTGGGTCTGTATACTTCCTAAGGGGAATGGAAATCTTGCTAATCTTCTGGAATCCAGTTACTTGGGAAGTCAGTTAGATGATCCCAGTTTCACAGAAAGGGTTTTTCCCTAAAGGGACCTCGCTGCTTCCTTTTCAACGTCTGTGAGCAGTGGAAGGATAAGAGGTTGTTCAGATGGTCACGGTCTGATTCACCTTTAGCCTCAAACCTAACAAAATCCCTCTATGCTATCTAATTATGCCTTTGGGTACAAACAAAGAGTAAAGCTGGGCTCTTTGCCATTGGCCTTCCTGTTCCGTTGAGAAATGGCCCCAAAACTTTTCTGGCTTCCAATGACTGCCATGTTCCACATGGGGTATCCCTGAAGAATGTAACTAATTAGCATTTGCTCAATGATTCCTGTGGCTGAGGTGAGAGTCACCCAGAAAGGGCTAGGTATAATCACTGTTACATCTGTGGCTTTACATAATTCCCGGTCCACCCCGGAATGATTTTTTAAGCCTGGTTAATTAGGGAATTACAGTGTGTAAGTTCTGAAAGCCAGCTGTGGGGTTTAAGTGCCACGAACATTTCTGTAGGTGGTACTGAGCTGGGCGTTAATGTTGATGGATGCGCTAGAGAAATTACAGTTCAGGTTCTTGTGCAGCTGTTGGGAAGGAGGACTAGGCAAAGGGTATTTCTAAGCAGATGTGCAATTAGCAATTATATAATTTTAAAAAGTTTCTCAATCAATATTTATGCATGGGTGGAAGAACATACACTCCCTGTACATCTGTGATCTGAGAAAACTAGAGTATCAGCTTGTGTAGCTTGTAATAAGGTTGGGTTAGAAGTCAAAAGATTCCAAAAGAAGAAATGATAGTTTCTGGCACCTTGGAGGTACTTACTAGGAACATGTGAATAATTTAATGAATGAATGAGTGAATAAATGAATGACACTAGTAACTTTCAATTCCCCGTTGTCTCTTAGGTGAGATTCTCCACCCTCCCCCATAGGAGATTTATATAGTTGTGTAGCAATTTCCTCTACCTTGAAACAGTTTCTGGGAGGGAGGCTCATGAGGTAAATAGCTCACAAGTCTTAGGAAGCCCCTGAAATTTACAAGATTCATAAGGGTCCTCCCTTATGGAAGTCATAAAGAATTGTCAGAATAGGAGACTGTTAACCAGTAGTGCATCCTGGAGAATGCTCTTCTCAGACCTATGGAGCTGACTGTAAGTTCTGCAGAAGACAGCAGGGTTTCAGCTTTCCTGAGTCATTACCATCATATTAATTTTCTGTTGCTATAATAAAATATTTCCAAAATAAATTTATAGAAGGAAGAGTTTGTGTGGGGTTTATGACTCCAGAGGGAGAGTCCATAAAGCTAAGGTTGGCATGATAGCAGGCGGACAGAGCAGGAAGCTGAAATATCACATCTTCAATCACAAACATATGAGAGAGAGGAGAGAGAGAGAGGAGAGAGAGAGAGAGAGAGAGAGAGAGAGAGAGAGAGAGAGAGAGAGAGAGAGAGAGAGAGAGAGAGAGAAAGGAGAGAACTCAAAGTGGGGGCAAAACTAAAACTCTCAAAGTCAAAGCTATAAACTCAAAGTGGCCCTTGGTGACATACTTCCTTCAGCAAAGGTACACCTCCCAAAGGTTTCATAATATCCCCCAAACAGTGCCATCCACTAGAGACCAAAAGTTCAAATACCTGAATCTATTGGGGACATATCTCATCTAAGCCACCACATTGCCTTTTACTTTGATCTCTGTGGGGGTGAATGGGTATAAGTGTTATGACTCTTGGGAAAATGTCTAACACAACAAAGAAGTGGATGGATGCCAGGAAGAATCTCTCACTGATTAAAGTTTCCGGGGCCATTGATTTCATAGAACCTGATACATCTACAAGAGGTTCAGGTACTTGCCTTGGTAATTTCTACCTCGGCTGCTTTGGTTTATTTTATTTTTCATGGAAGTTAAGCCCGTGAAAGGCTTCAGAGCAAAAGAAATAAAGGCAATTAGCTTCTTCATGGGCCAAGCATTGTGTTAGGCTGACTGAAGCTATAAGAGTAGCTACAACTTGTTACAATAGGAGCACATGCTTAAAATGTTATGCAGAAGTTTCTGGAGTTGGTGGTATTGCTTGGTTGTGGTTTGTGTTTAGAGTTCACATGTTGGGAGCCTGGTCCTTAGTATACCAATATTAAAAGGTTGAAGGACCTTCAAGAGACAGGGACTATATAACATAATGACATTTTATACAGTTATAAAAGCCATTTTGAATCTTTGAAGCTTCATACTGTATTTTTCATTTTCATTATTAAACATATCACTAAAAAACATAAAAAAAATCTATGACACAATTAAAACTAGAAGAAGCATTTGCTTTATATTCTTTTTCATGACCCTGGATGAGCTGTGTAGATATTCAGTCTCCTTACTCTCATTTCATGTCAGTTTTATATACAAATTCTTTATAATAAAGCTTCAATAAATGAAAAAATACAGGGGGTACAAGAGGTTATGGTGCATCTCAGTAGAGTACTTGCCTAGCATGCACAAAGCTCTGCATTCCATCCTTAGAACTGGATATACCAGACATGGTTGTGCACACCTATAATCTCAGCACTCAGGAGGTAGAGATGGGAGAATCACAAGTTCAAGATCATCTACAGTATCTTAGATAAGATTTTTCCCCCCATGCAGAATTTTTAGAGTTGTGCTCCAATTTCCACTGGGTTGAAACAGCCCATAGAGGAGGGAGGCTCATAAGACTCAGGATATAAAGAGCTCATGATTCTTAGGAAGTCCCTGAAACTTACAAGACTAACAAGAGTTTAAGAGCTCAAGGCCAGCCTAGGCTACATGAGACCCTGACCTGTAATGTTATAATCCACACCAGATTACTTACTGCTCAGACCACAATACCTACAACAGCCCCTCCCTTCTCATAGACACCCTACTGAGGGCACTTTAGTAAGAATTTTGAGCTAAAAGAATACCTCAGTATGCCAAGCCTTCTCACCTGGAGAAGTGAGTTTCTATCAAAAAGGATTTTGATGGTCATACATCCTGCTGCCACTTCCTTCCCTGACTCCTAAAGTAGAAAGCCTGGCTGCTGGTGCATATTGTGGAATGCTTACCGTTCCTCATAGACCTTTAAGAAGGGTCCTCCTCTTCTGGCTCCTGGGCTTGATCCTCTTCAGAGCATTTGTCATACTGTCTGTCCTTAGTATTAATAAGTCTTCTAATAAACTTCTTACCACATTTATGTTTCAGTGTCTTTTGAACCCGTCATCCAAAACCTTTTGAGATCTTGTCTCTAAAGAATAGACTCCCCCAAAAAATGTTTATGAAGGATCAGAGAGAATAAAAGAGAATGGGTGATTTTTTTTTTTTTTACAGTGTAGGCCTTTAATTGGTGGTGGGAGACCCTGTAAAATGGGTCTGTGTAAGATTCAGAGCCCCCTATTAGCTTGAAACTTCTTAAAATATGGATACTTACAGGGAAGGCTGGGGTAAGTGGGGATTTTTTTTTTTTTAATTAGCTAACTGTTAGCTATTGCCAGTTGTAGTGAATAGTCAGTTAAAGAAGGTCAGGTGATGAGTAAGTCTCTTTTCTCATGGCCATTATTTGAGTCTCTCGGTACTGATCTAGAGAAACAGGCTGTTTTAGTTCTGGGGATCAGATTCCTGAAGTTAATGGAATGACTACAGTTCAACCAAGGTGGAGGAGCTTTACAAAATGACTTGGTTTGGCTCTAAAAACATCACCATGCGCGGTGAGTTGGAAACTAACTAGGTCCTGCTCCATATTTACAAGAGAAAAATGGCCGCCACTCACTCAATAGATATGATATTCAATCTACCGTGTAACACGGACTGTAGCACCAGGGCAACCATCAGTTTGAGAAATAAAACATTTGTTCAAGAATAGTAGCTAATCAGAGGGCAGTCTGAGTGAAGGTGAGGGCAGGAGCCTGCCATGGAGAAAAAAAAGGTGATGACGGATGTGGCTTGAAAATAGACAGACAGGTAAGGGATCCCCAGCCTCTAACTGAGTTGAGCCAGACAGTTGGGCGGTGGATAATGCATCCTTGCTCTTACCCTCAGTGTTTCCCTAAAGCAGGGAACTTGTGTAGAGAGCTTTGAAGGGTGAAGTGATACAGCAGGAGAGAGCTGGTACTATCTTCTAAGTGGAGCCATTCTGACAGGAATAAAGAGGGTCTAAAGCAGTGGTTCACAATCTATGGGCCTCTACCCCTTTGGGCTTTTATATTGGTTATCCTGCCTATCAGATATTTACATTAGGATTCATAACAGTAGCGAAGTTACAGTTCTGAAGTAGCCATGAAAATAATTTTATGGTTGGGGGTTACCCCAATATGAGGAGCTATATTAAAGGGTCGCATGTTAGGAAGGTTGAGAACCACTGTTAAGAGACAGGTGTCTCACCCCTTGGCTATTGAAGCAACGGAAGAAGTTGGAATTTCTCTGGGGAATCTCAAGCTAGAGAAGAGAAAGGCTGGTGCCTGGTGATAGCCAAAGGGGGACCTGGTCTCCCAGGACCGCCTTTCACATAGTTCTGGCAACTTGTCAGACCACTTTAAAGGAAAAAAAAATACATCGATGCTTGGCATGACCATCGTTTGATCTGAAGTCCTTAGATATACATACCTCTCCCCTCTCTACTAAATTAAGCCTCATGTAAGGACCTGAAGTCGGCATTAGGGGGACACTGAACCTCTTTGTTCCTCTTCCCAACGTGGCCGCATTGAATGAATTTCCCTGTGTTTTTGCTCTTACTTGTCTCTTTGATTGGCTTGTTGGGGTTGGAGAACTCAGGCTCTGACCCTGATGACTCCTATAATATAAATCCTCAGCAGCTGATAATGATGATTTTGGTCCTTAGTGCTTGGGATAGAATGTAGGGCCTTAGGCAGGCTAGGCAAATCCTCTACCACTGAGTGACACTCCCCGACCCCAACCCGCATCCTGTTGATTCTTAATTAATGAACCAGGCAGGATCATCCTCTTCTAAAATCAAGAGCCATTCACAGCTTGCTTCTATTTAGGGAAGAATCAGTGTTGAATGGGAGCCAATGAGCAGCATAGTTGTGGTTCCTCATGACTCCGTTCCTTGGAGTCACTCCTTACTCCCTCCCCCCATCCCACCACCTACCCCAGCCCCACTGACCTTTATTATTTTGTCTGCACCAGAAAACCCTACCATAAAGCTACTGTCACAGTGATCAGCTTTGTTCTCTGTGGAGACATTCTGGCTTGGGGCTGAGCAGTGGTGACATTCCTACATCAGCATCATCTCAGTTCTTCTGTTGTCAGCTGGGTGGGGATGGCTACATATCCCTTTTAGGAGAGATGCTTTGCCTGTAGCCAAGCCACTAACCATAGCTGGAAAGGAAAGCTCCCTGCCAGGTGTGTTTGAATATGCATCTTGTATTTCTGGCCGTCTAGGATGAGCTCTCTGCTAGTGCAGTAGGTACTGAGCTCTGCACAGTGTGAGAGCAATCTTGTCTGTCGGTCCATCCGTCCATCTAATCTTTCTTTCTTTCTCTTTTTTGGTTTATTTGCGACAGGATTTCTCTGTGTAACCCTGGCTTTCTCTGTAGACCAGGCTGCCCTTGAACCCACAGAGATCCTCCTGCCTCTGACTTCTGAGTCCTGGGTTTTAAGCTGTGCCCCACCACTATTCAGATGGGATTCTCCTTTCTAATCTCTAAGAAAACTTAGATGTTAGGAGAGTTTATAAATCGCCCACAGCCAAACCACAGGGTCAGAGAGTAGTAACTCAGGCCTTTAATCCCAGCATGGGAATGACCAAATGGTGACCTACACCTTTATCCCATCACTAAGAAGACAGAGATGTTTCTGTACTTCTATGAGGTCAAGGCCTAACACCCTAACAGTAGTAGCTAACAAATTTATTTCTAACTCTACAATTATGGTGCAGAGTTGAACCCAGAAGTGAAACAACTGGGCTAAGAAGAAATTTAAGGCAGGCATAGGCAGACAGTGAAGTATTATGTACAAGCAACCAGCCAGGCTGAAGACTCTTGGAAATAGCTTTTACCCAGTTCAGCCTGAGAAGTTGGCTGGGTGAGAATGGACTGTGGTCTGTTTTTCCTCTCTGATATTCCAGGCTGGTTTTATTAAATATAAAATATATCACCACTATCCTGGAGTCACCAAGTCCTTAAATGGAAGCATACAGAAGTTTTCAAAGGACTGGCCATTCCTGATATGTGGTGGCTAATACAGACTGCCATCTTGACAGGCTCTAGAACTATCCAGGAGACAGATCTCTGGGTCTACAGCTGTGACCACTGCACTGGGTTTATGTGATCCTGAGTATTGAAATCAAGGCTATTGACAGGCTAGACAAGCACTCTACCAACTGAGACACAGACCCAGTCCCACTACCGGGTTTTATAATTGTTCTGTTTCGGTATCAGCTCCCACATTCAGTAGATGATATAATACAGGCACATCCCCAAACTGCTCTTTTAGCAATATACTCTAGGTAGGAAAAGATAAAACAGTGAAAAATGAATAACTCCAGTTCCAGTTCAATACTGGGCCAGCAGCAACATAGCAACATGTTCATAGTGTGTGTGTGTGTGTATGTATGTATGTGCATGTGTATGTGTGTGCATGTATGTGTGTGTATGTATGTGTGTATATGTGTGTATGTGTATATATGTATGTGTGTGTATGTGTGTATGTATGTATGTGTGTGTGTTTTGTTCTAGAACATTTCCCCTCAGAATAGAAAAACATGGGCTGAAGAATGTCAGCCAGTTTCCTAAGGCCTAAAGCAAGGGAAAGAGGATTGGAAATGAGAGTTCAGCTGAGGCCTTCTGTTCCCAACCCCTGGCAGACAGATGCTTGTCCTGTGTTTATATTCAGTAGGGCCTGGAGAAAATTGTGATTCTAAATGAAAAGCCTCCTCTCCATCCACAGCCGTCCCTGAGCTGAGCTGGGTCTGCAGCTTGTAATGTGTTATTTATTTTTGGTTTTAATTGCTGGCAGTCCCAGAAACATTAGTGTTATATATAGTGCTGGGCTCAGCAGGAGTAATTAAAAGGCAGGGGCCCTTGTGGTGGGTAGTAAAGTACCAAGTGTTGGCTGTTTAAGAAAAATGTGTCATTGATTTGCCATCAGCCAAACACAGGGTGTTAGACAAAGGACAGAGGAGGAAGCCAGGCAGAAAAGGCTATTCACACTGGGAGGCAAAGGCTTATATAGGCTGATATCCTCTGAGATATATGGAGAAATGGAACTTAGCTGGGCCAATGGCCTAAGCAGCACCCTAAATATGTAAGAACCAATGTTTATTGAATACAGTGCCAGGCACTTAAATCTGCATGGTTTGACTGAAAACGTATGACACCCTTTCCTGGCTGATGCTCACATGTGTGGTGATATTTTGTGTATGCGTTAACAAATAAAGCTTGCCTGAAGCTCAGAGGGCAGAGCCAAACACTATTTAGCCATCGAGATCAGGCAGTGATAGCACACACCTTTAATCTCAGCACTTGGGATCCCATGCCTTTGATCCCAGCACTAGGGAAGCTAAGGCAGGAAGTGATGTGATGAGGCAGAGAACAAAATACGAGGTGGGAGGAGCGAGAGATAGGAACTCTCTCTTTTGTCTTAGGGATAAAGTAGAGGCAAGAACTCCCTGCTCAGATTCTCTGCTCTTCCAGCATTTATCCTGATCTCTGGTTCTAAGTTTTTATTAGGACCAATTAGGATTCCTGCTACACACATGGTTATTGGCCAAAGTCTGGGCTCTGGCAGCCCTCGTAAGCTAAGTTTCAACATCCATGCTCAATGAGCCAGTTAAACAAGAATAAGAAAAATCAGAGATAGAGGTCTCTTTATTTAAAGGGAAGAGATGCACCTACAGAGGTCGTTGTGTTCATCTTTGGGCTCCTACCATGAGGTTTAGATTCGGGGTTAGCTTTTCCATGTTTACCCTCGTCATCTGGGCTGCTGTATCTTTTACACATTACCCTCGTCATCTGGGCTGCTGTATCTTTTACACATTGGTCTGACAGTTGGTGAGAACTGTGAAGTCTTTTACCAGAGACAGGCCTTCCCCATCCAGTCTCAGCCTTTGCCTTCTCCCAGCCATGAGATTCCTGGGGCAACTCTAACTCTTTGGGGACTGTTATTTCAACCGTGTAATAGCTAGAGAGAGAGAGAGAGAGAGAGAGAGAGAGAGAGAGAGAGAGAGAGAGAGAGAGAGAGATCCAAGTGTTTCTCCTCAGAACATCTCTGTTCTTAGATTTTAGTGTTCTTGTCTATTTTCATCATGTGGGAACAACATTGAGGAGCAGAGGGGACAGCCCAACCTTGCTCAAGGCATGAGCTTTGTCCTTATGTTGGCCATCCCCAGATAGCAGATCTAGGCAGCGTTTTGTTTTCTTCTAAACTTTCCTCCATGCTTTGTGAAGAGATTAAAGACAGAGAAGGGAAAGAGTGATAAACAATATTCTTAAGGGTTGACGAGAGAGCAGAAATGTGCTCAAAAGCGGAGATCCCTTCCCTGCCTCTGGGTTGATGAGGATTGCAGTGAAAAGCCTCACTATGAGATCCAGTGAGATAGCCTAGCAGGTAAAGATGCTTGCCTTCAAGTCTGGAGACCTATGTTCCACCTCTAGAACCCACAAGGTGGAAGGGATGAACCAGCCAGCCTCCATCTTGGGCTTGGAAGCCATCTTATAATAAAGATAAACTAGGTCCGTACCTGTTTATGATTAAATCTCTGTTTCTCAAAGACTGGGCTTTGCCATCTTAACTACAAGTTGTTCTGTTTTTCTTGGTCCAGGAAACAACTATTGTGTCTTTGTTTCAAAATGTTCTTATGATACCCTGCAACCAAGCCTTTGATTCAGGAGGTTGTTATGACCATTTTTCAACCCTATCTTTGTTTCAAAAGTTATGGCAACCACCTGTTGTTATGAACACATTGTTATATTTGGCTTTTGGAACTCCTTGTATTTGCTTGCCAAATTTTCCATTTGAAATACCCCCTCCCCCACCTCTGCTCTATGTGTGTGTCTGTGTGGTGTATGTGTGCATGAGTATAGTGCTCACAAAGTCTAGAAGTGTTGCATTGTTTTGAGGCTGGAGTTACAGGCAAATGTGAGTTGCCATACACATGAGCCAGGAACTGAACCTGGGTCCACTACAAGATGAGTAATTTCTCTTGAGAAACATCACACACACACACACACACACACACACACACACACACACACACACACACGCACGCACACCACACACACCACATCGAGCCATCTCTCCAGCCTATAGTATAGCAAAAATCTAACTAATCTGGTGTGCATGACATAGACAATGACTAATGTTCTGTCTAAGACTCTGAATGTTTGTGCCTTGGGTGACTGGAAGCAAAGTAGGCCTGCCGAAGGTAATGATGGTATTCAGGGAAGTGAAAATTGACTGTCTAAGGAGGCAAGAGGTTACTGCTGAGTAGTTCTGATGACTTTGAAGGCCAGAATTGTAAATGTTAATCTTGATTGGATCTGGAGTAATCTAAGACATATATGCTTTGGGTGCTTTGTGGGGAATTTCCATGAAGGATTACTTGAGGGAACAAGACCTCTCACAGCAGGGAAACACAAGCCAGCAGGAATCCACTTGTAAAGATGCTTTGCCTTCACATCTTTACAGGTGAGTACATCTATCTTAATACTGCTGAAACCGCCATCTTTCTCTGATGTCAGATTCAAGCTTCTTCACCCTTCCAAATGTTGGCTGAAGACCAGCAGCTCTGCAGGAATTCTCTAGGACTTTGGTGCCAGCTTGGAACTGTGAGATGTTCTGAACAGCTGCAGGGTTCTCAGTATCCCCACTCCCAGCTTGCAGATGGCTTACCCATGTAAGGCAATCTAATAAATACCCGGTTATAACATATATCCAGTCTATCATTCCTTTTTCTCTAGATTACTCTAGAGTATGTTCTCAACCTTCTTAATGCTATGACCCTTTAATACAGTCCTTTATGTTGTGGTGACCCCCAACCATAACATTATTTCATTGCTGCTTCATTAACCATCATTTTGCTATTGTTACAGATCATAATGTAAATATTCGATATGCAGGACATCTGATATGCAGCTTCTGTAAAAGGTCATTTGCTAATAAAGAGGTTATGACCCACAGGTTGAGAACCATCACCCCAGAGCTTAACAATAAGCAAGGTACTTCTCCCCCATGGGTTTAGCAGGAACAAATGCCAGGAACCCAATTATAATAGAATTTTTTTCTGGAGAGAACACACACACACTTCTATTCACTTCAAATAGGAAACCCATGGCAGAACAAACTTAACCACCACATCAAAATCCAATTTGGTGAACCAAAGAATTTCCTAGGGTTGCTTAAAGGAGCATAGAACAGGGTTTACTTAAAGGAGAAAGGTTCACTCAGAAGCAGTTGCATCACCAGAAAGCCTACCCCAGCATGGCAGACTGCTCGTTAAACTGCATCCTTGGACCTCTCTGTACAACCTGCAGTCAGCTCCATGTCTGACAGTTTTCTCCCTGTTCTGTAGCTTACCTGGTCAGAGTCTCCGCCAGCAGTCTTTACTGCTTCTAAAACCCTGGGTAGGGAACCTAGTGAATCTTAGACATTTCAGCGTCTGTTTACTTTCTGAGTCCCAGAAGTCCTCTTCTCTCTCCAGAGGAATGTTTAACTCAGAAAAGAACTATTAAACAGTCTATACAATACTGGAAAAACACAGATGTTTTAGACAGAGCCTTTAGAGTAAAGGCTCCTTACTCCTGACTCATCTATATATGAGTCTATATACGTATATATATATGAATCTATATATGTATATACATTTTTAAATTGAACACTTAAGTGATCATGAATGAAACAGAATTTTATTTTAAAACAATTCTCTAGTCTACATATAATTTTAGCATTTATTAAATATGTAAGAAAATTTTTATATTCATGAGATGGATGTGCTTGCTTATGTTTACATGAAGAATCAAATCTTGGCTGAATATTTGATACTGAGGGACACAGAGCATCTTGGATGCTTGTTGGAGTTGATGGGTGTTTTGATTTTACAGCTGTCAGTACTAAGAATTCCATCTCACACGCATATGTAGTACAAAAATGATAGAAACATGTTTAAGGCCATTTCAGAAATAGTTAGAAATTTTGTTCTAGTTACAAGCCAAAGTTCACTCAAAGAGGTTTATGAAATTCAGGCCAGCAACTCAGGGTGCAGTTTCTAATATCAGACATTATAACCCAGTATAGTCCAAAGATAAATTGCTTTGATACTTACGTGCTAAGAAATGATAGTAGGTGAATAGGGGGTCTTTGATTTCTGTCTTAAATCATTGCTTCGTGAAGAGCAGAGACCTTTGATTATGCCAGAAAAACAACAAGATTCATAATAGACAATAATGCCTGACAGGGTTTCTTGGTGCTGTGTGAGGGTAATGCTTATGCAAAGTGTTCAAGGCTACAGTAAAGTCTCTCAATAATACACAGGTGACCGGAAACACTTTAGATCCATTACATATTTGATTTGAATTGCTTTTGGTTAGCATGCATTCAGAAACTTTTTTGTTCTTGCCCCATTTACCCCAAACCCACATTCAGTTTTGTGACCTACAGTCTAAGTGTCTGGTCTTAGAACAGAACTAATAGAATATGTATGTGTGTGCCTATATGTAAGTGTGTGTGTGTGTGTGTGTGTGTGTGTGTGTGTAAGAGAGAGACAGAGAAAGAGAGAGACGTCTCCTTTAACTCTAACTAGAACACTTGGCTGAAAGGTGAATGAGGCTGAAGTCCAGTCCTCCTACCATGCCCTTGATGTAGGACCGAGCCCATTGTAAGAAAATCCAAAGAGCCAGGGCCTTCCCTAGCTATGGGTTCTTGAATCGCGCTCTAGTTAGATGGAGACTGTCTTGGTTAGTTTTGTCTACCTGACACAAGCTAGGATCATTAGAGAGAAGGGAGCCTCAGCTGAGAAAAAGCCTCCTCAAGCATTTTCTTAACTAGTGATTGATGGGAAGGTCACACCCACTGTGGGTGGGACCATTCCTAGGCAGGTGATCCTGGGTTCAATAAGAAAGCAGGCTAAGTAAGCAAAGAAGTAAATAACATTCCTCCATGGCTTCTGCCTCCAGGTTCCTGCTCTGCTTGGGTCCTTGCCCTCATTGATTTTGAAAATAAACTGCCCTGAGGAATGGATAGTGAAATAAACCCTTTCCTCCCCAAGTTGCTTTGGTCATGGTCATGGTGTTTCCTCACAGCGATGATAACCCTAGCTAGGACAGAGACACTTGTCACAATTTGCATAACATAACTCTAAAGAGTAGCCTAGAAGTGACAAATGGAGGGGAGATACTATTCTGAGACTCCAGAAAGATTCCCAAGGCCTAGGAATGCCCTTTACTTGACCTTTGCTCTAGCTCCATTCATCTCTCTTAGCTGCTTAAGTACTTGGCCGGCAGCCAACAGGCTGTCGGGACAGCTGTGCAGGCTGAAGAGGAAACAGAAAGTGACTTGGAATCAGCCTGGAATTTCAAAGCCACTTCATTCTGTGTTGAAACTTGCTCAGATTGGGCAAAGAACCAAAGAACCTAGCTCAGAGTTTGCTTTGCACTGGGTAAGTCCGGGAAGAAGGTAAATTGTAAGTCACTGGTACCAACTGGGTGCATAAGCAAATCAGAAATAGAAAGCACATGTCCTCATGTGCCTGTGGCTGAGACTCCTGAAGAAACCCAAGAACTACCTAAGAAAACATCTTTACAACTAATCTCTTTTATTGCTCCGTGTATGTGTCTGTGTGTCTATGTGTGTGTGTCTCTGTGTGTGTGCCTGTGTGCCTGTGTGTGTATATGTGTGTGTGTGTGTATGTGTGCATGTGGTTGTTCTGGTATGGAACTCAGGGCTTTATAAATGTTAAATGTGTTCTTTTAAAATTCGTTTAATTTTTATTTATGTATATATGTGTGTGTGCATGTGCACCATGTGTATACCGATGCCCTAGGAGTCCAGGGGTTCATGGAACAGGTTGTTGTGAGTTGCCTGACTTGGGTGTAGGGAATCTTACCTGGGTTCCCTGCAAGAACAACAAATATTCTTAACTGTTGAATCATCTCTCCAGCCTCTGTATTTTGTTTTTAATGAACATACAATAATTAATATAATTAGATCTACATGGTTTCACTGAAAATACATGACACCCCTTCCTGGCTGATGTTCACATTGTCACCGAACTTGTTAGGGTCAAAGTTTGGGGTCTGGCAGCCCTAGCAAGCTAGATTTCCATACCCATGCTCAATGAGCCAATTGAACAAATTAGGATAATGAAAATCAGAGATGGAAGGGGGGGGATCTCTTTATTCAAAGTGGTCATATTGGGAAGAGGTACAAATCGATGGTCCTTTGTGTTCATTTTGGGGGTCCTAACATGATGTTTGGATTTAAACAGAATGCAAGAGATATGCACAGGAAAGGGGTCCTGGTCAAGGTGCAGGTTCAGCCATGTTTACCCTCATTACCCAGGCTTCAGTCTGGTCTCTCTGGCAAGGTGGAATACGGTATGATATTTCAATATGTGTGTGCTATGTGTACTGATAAATCAAGGTGATAGGCATTCTATGTTGCCCCTCTCTCTGCCTCTCCTTTTTCTCTTTCTCCCCTCCTCTATCCTTCCCTCTTCATCTTCTCTTTCATCCTTTCTCTTTCCAGATACCAGGAACAGAGCAACTTTACCCCCCCCCCCCCCAGGATGATGTTCTACCTCAACAGAACACATAAGGGACGGAGGGTGTGGAGGTTAGAGGGATGTGCTGGATCCCTTGGAATAGGAGTTACAGGCATTTATGTTTTCTTTTTTCACAAGTGCTAGAATCCAAATTCCAGTCCTCATGATTGTTTAACTGCTGAGCCATCTCTCCAGCCCCACCTTGGTTTTTTATTGTATTTGGTTTTTATTAAGAGGGTCTCTCACCGATCAAGCTAGGGTGGCTAGCCAGCCAGCACCGGTGCTCTGCCTCTCTCTAGCATTTCCCCACTGGGATTTTGATGAGTATCACCACCACAGCATTTATCTCTTTCCTTAGATAGTGATTATCAGTGCTAGGGACAGATAGGCCCTGCATTCCTCTGGGGCTGTCTAGAAATTGTTGGGGTGTCATGGCTGAAGGGCTCCATTGTCTTTGGTTCTCCCTGGTGCCAGCTCCTGCAAGTCAGGGAACTGAGCCAGGGGAGCCCTACCCACAGTGGAGAGTGAAGCTTGTCATTCCTTCACAGCTCAGTGCTGGGAAAGCAAATGTAATTTCTCCTCTTGGTTTTGCCTCAAATGCATCACAAATTGGAATTGCCTCGTGTCCAAAGGCTCATTAGAAAATGCTTCTGAAAGTCACGGCAGCCCATTAAGCCCATTCTGAAGAGAGATTTTATGTTCTTCACATTTATTTGTTAAAGATCAAGTTCAGATTTTTTTTTTTTTTAAATTGCCAGCTGTCTTAGGCTCAGCTATAGAATCTAACTGAAAAGGTATGGGGAATACCCCATTTGGCAATAATAAAGTTTCCCTTCTCTACTAAAGCCTAGCCTTTTAGCCAGAGGACTTGTGATTATTGCTTAGAAATATGAACGGTAGATTAAATTAATTTTATCAAAATCATTTTCTATGCAATAAATGACTTCTTTGAGTGTGGTGGTGGTATACTCAATAAAATAGCCTGAAACATCAGAAGACAGTGCCAAGCCATGAAGTTTAGGGAGTGATAGCCCACACCTTTAATCCCAGTACTGGGAGGCAGAGATCCTCTGGATCTTTGTGAGTTCAAGGCCAAACATAGCCAGCCTTGGTGGTGCACACCTTTAATCCTAGCTCTAAGAAGTAAAATAGCTGGACAGAGAAAGAAATATAAGGCAGGAGAAGGCAGAAATTCTTCCCTCTTGCCTGTGCTCAGGTGTGGCTGAGGGTGGAGACAGGACCTACCCTGTAAAATAGCCTGTTTCAGGCTATTTTTATTGAATACACCATCACACTCAAGTTTCAGTAAATTTAATGGATCTGAGCTCTGCGTCATTGGGTACTAGAGGGCAGTGGGGTAGCTTTCTAGGTGAATGCTCATCAATAAGGTTTGAGTTCACACTCCCTGCCCCCACCCCATGCCACCTTTAGTTACTGGTGCCTTAGCCCTGCATTTCGTTAAACTTCTATTGAATTTGTTCTTTGGAAATTTCATGCTGGTGCAAAGGACATATTGGTTCCTGTAACACCCCCCCAACCTACCTAATCTCCCTCCTACCATCACCATGCACCCTCTCCCCTCAAGTCCCTCTTCCACATTCATATCTTTTAAAGAAAAATTACATAATTATTTTATTCTCTGAGAATTTCATACAGTGTGTTTCAATTATTTCCATCCCTCATTTCTTCCTCCAATTTCTCTTGGATCTCCAATATGCATGCCCCCTTTTCCCAACTTCATATTTCATTATCCTATCCCTTAAATTGAGTCCAATTAGTGCTTTTTCACACACCCACTGGTGCGGGGCTAACGGCTGGAATGGCTTCAGCCTCCAACAGACAGCATTTCTGATGAAAGTTGATACTACCTCTCAATGATTCCTCCGGCAGAGGTGGGACCATGTGCCTCCCTCCCCCTTTCTGTGCTGAAATGGTGACTGGTTTTATCCTGTGTCCATCTTCTGCAGGTAGATTCTGCAGTTAGACTGGATCAGATCTTTGGCCCAAAATGGTGTCACCAAAGACACTGAGATGGATGTCTCTTGTGGGAACCCAGCCCCTTCAGAGAAATGGAAACGGAATGTTCTGCTCTTCCCAGGAGTCTGTTGACTCTTTGTCTCAACAGAAGAGCTTTTCCTCCTTCAGTTTTAAAGGCTAGAGCCCCACTCTTACCCCCTCTCCCTCCCCACCTCTCTGTATCCATGAAACTTTGCCTACTGAAGTCCCCTTTTCCTGAAATGGTTCTTTTTTTTTTTTTTTTTTTTTTCCCCTTAATGCTTTCCTGCTACATTCCTGCCCAACTAAAAGCACCCTATAAAATCCCATATTCCTTTTGGATGCTGCTGCTTTCTCTTCCAGTGGGGATAGTTAGGGAGTTCATACCCTGAATAAAGCTTTGCCCTTTGGGCCTCAGTACAGCCCTTTTAGTTAAAAATAGTCTGGAATATCAGAGGACAGAGCCACTCACAGAGCCAAGCCATGAAGGTCAGATGACCCACACCTTTAATCCTAGCACTCAGGAGACAGATATATTCCTGAGTTCAAGGCCTAACAGCCAGTCAGCAGTGGCACACATCTTTAATCCTAGCTCTAGGAAAGTTGAACCAGGAAGTAAGATGGGTAGGCAGTGGGAGAGAAGGGAGGGGTTCAGCTCCCCACCCCCACCCCACCACTTCCCTTTTCCTCTGAGGACCAAGAGGTGAGAGGTGGAAGTCTGAGGGTTCAGGAAAATAGGTCTGAAGAATCGGCTGGGTGATAATTGGCTGTGGTTTGTTCCCTGTCTCTCTGATGTTTCAGCTTTTCCCCAATATCTGGCTCTGGGTTTTTATTGTAATTCCAAATAGAATTCATGCCATAAGGCTCTGGTGTCAGGCTCTCTAATTAGGCCACACTGAAATCACAGCTGCAGTGGGTTCATGAGTGCAGCGGCCCTAATGTATCCAGGAGATACTATTTCATTTCAGTCATCCCTGAGTTCTGGCTCTTCCAATCTTCCAACTTCCCTGAAGTTCCCTGAGCTCATGGGAAGAATGTGTGATATAAATGTCCGTTTATAGCTGAGCACTTCATTGGCACTGTTCTTTGCTTTGACCAGTTTCATTCTGTTCTTTAATCCATTCTACAGTGATGTGGGAATGCCTTTCTGTATGCTGTGAATATCAATCTTTAAATAAAGGAGCTGTTTTGGCCCATGACAGGCACCATAGAAGAAGTAGGAGGAGAAATCAGAGCATAGGTAGGAGAAGCAGGGTGGAGTCAGGGAGACCGAGCCAGAAGCCCAAAGGAGCAACATGTAAGGAACACAGGTGAGCCACGGGCCACGTGGCAGACAGATTAATGGAAATGGGTTGAGTTAAGATGTAAGAGCTAACTAGCAATGTGCCTGAGCCACAGGCCAAACAGCATGAACTTAATGTAAGAATCTGAATCATTTTGGGGGCCTGAGCAGTGGTGGGTGGCTAAGGGGTCTAGGGCTGAAGGTCTGTGGGTCTGGACCTCTGTCCTCCCGGGACCAAGAAACCTCACTGTAACACTACAGCATCGCCTGTGTGACTGTGGGTTTTCAATTGTCCATTGGAACTCTTCCAGTGGATACATGCCTGTGAAAACGTCTTCCCCTCTCCCACAATCCATCAGTAGTTAGTGGTTCAGCCGGGAGGGGTGAGATTGTTTTCTACGAATGAGTGATCTCAAGTTTCAGTAAAGTTAGCTCATCTGAGATGCTTTTTTTTTGATGTTCGAGGGCAGTAAGGTAGCTTTCTATGTGGGTACTCATTCTCAGGACTCATCAATAGAGTTTAAGTACACGTCCCCTCCCACACCCATGGCCACCTTTAGTTACTGGTGTTTTAGTCCTGGGATGCATGGCCCTTGATGCCCTCTTGAGTTCTTCCTTGATCTATGATTCACCGATGATTGGTCCAGTTTGGTAAAGATCCATTTCAGGGAGCCACAGCTGAGCTGTAACTTTAGAAACTTGATCTTTAAACAAGCATGATATATTATCATCTCTAATTCTAAAGTGTTTTTCTCTCTTTGGTGCTAGGGACCGACCCTGGAGCCTTACACATACTAATCAAATGTCCTACCATGGACTACATTTTCAGCCTCTGATGTTAAATATTCATTCATCCATTTACATTCCCTTGCATGTGTGCAGGTGCATGAGTGTGTGCATACTCTTGGAGGCTAGGGAATAACATTGGCTCCCATTTCTTGAGTGCCCTCCAACTTGTTTTATTTAAGACAGTCTTTCAGTAGTCTGGAGATCCCCGGTAGGCTAGTGAGACTGGTCCGGCAATCCCAGGAACCATCCTGTCTCTGTATTTCAAGAACTGGGATTATAAATTTGGTCACCACACTTGCTGGTTTTGTTTGAGCTCTGGGGATTGAATTCAAGGCATTGTGTTTGCAAGACAAGAACATATACTGACAGGACCACCTCCTTAGTCTCTTAAATTTTTAGTGTTGTCTGACAGTCATACATATGTCTTACATATTAGCATGTAATTACATATATTTGTGGGGTACAATGTGATATATAAATTCATGTGCATATACAGTACATATATATTATAATAATCAAAACACTTTCAACTGCTAGCATTTTAAGACTGATATTTAAATCAAGCTAACATGCTGTAATAATAATAGTATAGACTCCAATATTTAATTAGTTAATTGCATATAGTTTTCCTGAGGCAGGATGTCACGTAGCACAGGCTAACTTCTAACCTGATATATAGCCATGGATGACATTGAACTCTCAGTCACCAAAGTTCTGTGATTCAAGGGAAGCATTCAGTATGCCTGGCTCCCTTTTCTTGATCGACACTTAATTGCCTGTTGTATAAACTGACACATAATTGAATATATTTATGAGGTACAATGTGATGTAAGTAGCCTATCCATCACCTTAAACATTTATCATCCCTTTGTGGAGTGAACATTCAAAGTCATGTCTTCTAACTACTGTAAGCCTGTAATGTATCATTAATAATTCTATCCACCCTAATGCGCAGTAGAATATCAGGGCCTGGGCCTCCTAACTGCATCATCATGAGCCCCACCCATTCTGTCCATTCTATCCTTTTGCCCACTATTCTCCACTATTGTTCTCTTCGTTTACTACTGCGTGTGTATATGCAAAGGATATTGGGTCAGTATAACAAGGGCCAGTGAGATAACTCATGGCGTAAAGGCACTTGAAGCACAAACCTAGGGACTTTACTTTGATTCATGGAACCCAGGTAAAGGCAGAAGGAGATAGCCAACCCCATAGTTGTCTTCTGATTTTCATATATGTGTGTTCCTTTACATATGCATGCTCACAGACTCATTATATGCACACATCCACAATGATAAAATGTAAGCATTAGAAAAAGAAGCCAGTATGTCAAAAAGATAACTATAATCTCATTTTTTTCCAGCATGATTTATAAGAACCAAAATATGGAACCAACCTTAACAGTCATTCATCAATGAAAAAAAAAGTAAAGAAAATGTGGGTACACACACACACACACACACACACACACACACACACACACACACACACACACACACACACACTATTCAGGCACCAGAAAGGATGTATTTAGCTATGCCAAGGATGATCATCTGTAATTTGTGACAACTCAGAGAGCTGGAGAGCATTATCTTAAAAGAAGTTAACACAGGCACCACATGATTGCATTCATATGTAGAGTCTCAAAGTATTGATCTCTAGTTTTCTGTTTATAAACCAAAGTAATGTGAAGGTACAACTCCATTCTTCTTATGCTCAATAGGTTCTCAATGAGTCAATTCATGTCTATTGGGGACGCAGCCAAGAGGCATTGAGGGGCTCAGGTTTCAGTCGATGAGTGGCTTCTCAGAATTATCATAAATAGCGGAATCTAGGAAGATAAGAAGAAACAAGTCAGGGCTCCAAGGTAAGGAATACAGAAGACTCATGTACTCTTGACCTAGGGTTGGTCTAGGGTTGGAATTACTGAGTCAAGTAGGTCCAAGAGACATCAGTAGTAGAGGCAAGAAGGGGGCGTCTAGGAGTGAGGGGAAAATGTTGTTATCACAGGGAAGATGCTTAACTAGTTCTGGGTAGATGGTGGGTAGGGAACCCATGGTAGACCAAAGTAACAGTTCCACCACAGTCTAACTTGGTGGACCACTGAATATTTACTGGCATTACTAAGAGGACTATTAAATGAGTAGCTGTTTATGTCAGCAGGGATGATTCAAAAGATGACGGGACACCTAAAAACCCATCTCAACATGGGTGGTGGCTCCCAGAAGCTGCATGTCTGAAAGACTTGGAGGATGCTTGATGGTCTGAAAATCTCCACTCAGTAGCTTGGCTGTTCAATCTCTTCCCACAGCAGCTGTTACAGGCCCACAGCTTTTCATGACTCTTGAAAGTTTCAGCTTCCCCAGATATGTGAAGATTGTTCTTTTCTAGAGTCTCTGCTTCCCTTCAAGGCAGAGGGTTTCAGTTTGGAGGCAACTAGTATACAACAGCTAGACTGGGTTGGGGTGTCTCATATTCTTCTCTTGAGTTCTGGTCTTGATGCAGGGGTGTTGGCCACTTTTCCAACTATTGTTACATTGATACTATCAATGTAGCATTTAAGATAGAAAAGAGATCTCCAGGGCTCTTTGAGTACATTTAGCTCTACAGAACATTCATGGAATATATCACACATGTCATGCCCTTTTCTTTAAAAAATTGTTTATTGATTATGTATCTCTGTGTTTGTTTGTGTGTGTGTGTGTGTGTATGTGTGTGTGTGTGTGTGTGTGTGTGAGAGAGAGAGAGAGAGAGAGAGAGAGAGAGAGAGAGAGATGTGGTGTCAGGACTTTTTCTACCTCAAAGGACAAAAATGGACATTATCAGTTTTCTTTCTTTCTTGGGGTGAGGGTGAGGAGAGCTGAGGACTCCTGAGCTTGGAACCTCCAGAGGTAGATGTGTTTCTAAATCTTCTGGAATCTGATGCTAAAGAGAATTTGTTTCAGGGACTGGGGAGATATTAAGATCATTTGTTGCTCTTGCAGAGGCTGAATCAGAGCCTGTCTTTGCTTCCACAGTACTGAGGTTCCATGTACACCTCTATGCTAAGTTTCAAATGTGGTTCCTGGGTCTCAGAACTCAAAACTTAATGCTTGTTCACCAAGCACCATATCAACTTAATTACTTCCCCAGTCCTATCCTTGACAGTATCATGTGATCTCCATACTATTTAAACTCCACCATTGAATAAAGCATCATTTTGTGAACTGTGGACTCATGCATCTGAACACTTGGTTGCTGATTGACGATGCTTTCTGAGGAGGTTACAGAACCTTTAGGAGGCGCAGTCTTGCTGGAGGAAATTTTGAGGGTTTATAGTCTCATCCCACTTCCTGTTCTGTTTCTTCCTGCTTCCTGTGTGCGAATGAAAATGCAGCCAGCCAGCTTCCTGATCTTTAGGACGTGCCATGCCTTCCGCATCATGATGGACACCAAGCAATTGGAAGAACAAGCCAAGATAAACACTTGCTTCCTTTTGGTTTTTTGTATTTTACCATGGCAACAACAACAAAAGCAACTAATACAAACCAATAAATTATGGTGTTGACTGCTTTCCTCATTATTGTGACTAAACACCTAGCAAAGGAACTTCCAGCGAGGTGGATTTTTTTTTTTTTTTTTGTAGCTTCAGAACGGTACAGTCCATTATCATGGGGAAATTATGGCAGCAGGAACAGGACAGCTTGTTACATGGCATCCATAGTTAGGAAGCAGAGAGTAGACAGGAAGTGGTGCTCAGCCATTGAATCCCCCAGGTCTGGAAGCAGAGAGCAGACAGGAAGTGGTACTCAGTAGTTATATCTCCCAGATCTACAGTCAGTTACCCACTTCTTCCTGCAAAGTTCCTAAAGTCTCAATCTTCAAAAAGGTAACATCACCAGCTAGGGACCAAGTGCAAACATACAAGCCTGTCAGGGACATCTCACATTCAAATAAGCAACATTCCTCAAGGGGATCTTTCTCTCCCTCAGCTCATGTCTTGGAAAGTTCTAGCAGTTTTATCTTCACTCACCACACAGTGTGGTGATCTGGCTGCTCCCCTGTTGCTACTAACTGCCTTCTATAGCCTGTAAGTCTCTCCTCTTGTCTGGCCTAAGGCCCAATGCCTTCTTTGGGAAGGACTCCAAGAAGCATTGATAATTACATTATTAAACTCTATTTAGCCTGGGACTATATTTAGAAAAGGTATTTAGGGACAGCGTCACAGAGTTGCAATCTTTCCATTGTCAGAAGAATCAACAAAGGGCAGGATGCATTTCATATTCTGATGATACTGTCTTGAAAAAAATGTATATATACATATGTATGAATGTATATACATATGTATGTATGTGGGCCACAAATTAAATAGAGAACATAGGGATGCTTGTTGTCATGTTGGTGAGGCTGAATTTACTCTTATTTGAATGGATGAAACACAAGGGAGAGGCTTATGTAAGGAATATAGAAAGGAAATGTTACTGAAGTTGTTATGGTCAGAACCTGGCCCTGGCAGCCCTGAGAAGCTAACCTTGGCTACCCAGCCTCAGCAAGCAAATTAAAGAGGAAAATAGCATTGAAACCCAGAGAGAGAAGTTTTGTTCAGCACAGCTACATTAACAACACAGCAAGGCATTTAACCATCTTCTCAATTCCTACTCTGTCCTCAAAGAGACTTGTGGACCACTGAATTGCACACTCCCACAACAACCCAACGTCAAAATACACATCTTCCTTCTCTTATGTCCAAGATTCTTGGTCTTCAGAATGACATGATAATGCTACATCCAAGATAGTGTGGAGATGAATCTCTTATTGTCTGACAACATTGTGGATGTACATATAATGTTTTCGAGAGGTGACATTTAAAATCAGATGTGTGTGTATGTGTGTGTGTGTGTGTGTGTGTGTGTGTGTGTGTGTGTGTGTGTGTGTGTGTGCCTGTCTGTCATCTGTCTCTCTCTGTGGTTTCTTTGTGTGTGAGCCATAGAGGGCCTTGGATCCCTTAGAGCTAGAGTTACAGACAATTGTGACTGCCCAGTGTGGGTGCTGAGAACCAGACTCAGGTCTTCTGGAAGAGGACCCTGTGCTCCTAACTTCTGAGCAATCTCTTGAGCTCTAAGAGATTCTTTATAGTTATTTTACTTAGTATATTTAAACTATTGTTTTGTATAGAAGGAAAATACATTAATATCATCTTTCATGCGAAATATTTTAGTAGTGCAAAAGATAAAGTCTGTGTACATCACAAAGGGAAGGATAAATGGATTGCTATGGGGCACACTGAGAAAATGCCTCCATCCGATTGCCTGTGGGCAAGTCTGTAGAGCATTCTCTTGATTAATAATTGATATGGGAGAGCCCAGGCAGAGTTCTGTTGTTCCAGTTGCTGTAGAAGCTTAAAGACCTGAATTCAGTCCCAAGTACCTGCGTAAATTCCAGTGCTACTTCAAATAGGAACTGTTCCCCATCAAGTTTATGTGTGGGAATCATTGGTCCCCAGTTGGTGATACTGTTTTGGAAGGTTCTGAAATTGCATATGGTAAGGCCTAGCGGGAGGAGGTATTTTATTAGAGGCATGCTTTTGAAAGTTACGCCTGGTCATGATCCTTTTCTTACTGCCTTATGACATTAGGTGAGCATCTGTGCTCTGACATACCCCCCACACACTATGTGCTCTGACACACACACCCCCACTATGTGCTCTGACTTATCCCCTCCCCAGTGTGATGGACTGATATTTCTAAATGTGGTTCTGTGAACTCCTACATTTAAGTTGTTTTGTAAGATAACTGATACAATCCTAGTGCTGGTGACATAGAGACAGGCACACACTGTGGTCATGTCCATATTTTATGTGGGTGCTGGGGATCAACTCAGGCTCTTATGCTTTATAACAAGCACTTTACTGACTGAGCCATCTTTGCAGCCCCCACAGCTCTTCTTATGATGGAAAATTCCATACTGACTATAAACTGAGAACCCAAGGGCACACAAGTATGCTGCTTCTTTAGGATTCTGCTGCCCCGTAACAGGATTGCCAGCCTCTGGATATGTCTTCTAACCCATCAAACTCATGCTGGTCTCTTCCAACTCAGCCTGGGGCAAAGGTCTACATCTTCACTCTCTAGAGAGACTTCATCTTCTCCTATTAAAAATAAATACAGCACCGATTTCTCAGAAGGGCCTGTATCTCTTTCAAAGAACAAAAAGAATTTGCGCAGCTCAAGAAGCAGTATAGGGATCAGCACAAAGTCCAAGCGTGAGAATTTCAGAGCTTCTTCACCTGGAGAAGTCCTTGTCACCTAATTGTTTAAGGAATGCCCATATATATATATATATATATATATATATATATATATATATATATATATATATATATATATATATACACATACATACACTCAGAGGTATATTCCATGATCTCCCAGTGGCTCTGGATCTAAGTGAAATGACTGTCAAGATGAACCAGAGCACTGAGAGATCTTGTGGAGTCTACCACTTCTGCCTGCTGTCCCATTTTCTCTTTGTGCTCCATTCAAGGTTCTGTGCCTTTTGGCACTGATATTGCTTGCCTGAGATGCTCTTTCCTTATATACAAATGTGACCATCATCTCCGCTTCAGGTACTTGCTAATTTTTTTTTCTGACCACAGCAATCAAAGCATCAATGTCTCTTTCAATGGGCTTCCCCCATTTTTCTTACCCTGCTGACTTATTCTCCATTTCTCAGAATCATTAGGTAAGGGGCATGTTTCCCTTGCTTATCAGATCAACACCTGTCTCTCTTGGGAGGACAAAGACTTCTCACTCATCGTAAATTCTTTTTCACCCAGGCATTGCTTGGTGTACCACAGGCACTCAGTATTTATTTGTTGACTGACAAAAGCATGAGTGAATGAAAACATAATTGTGCAGATGTGTAGCATTTTCTGCTTCAGTGTTTTATGTGAACTTGATATCATAGAGATGTTTCTACAACCCGCTTATTTTTTTTTTCTGTTTAATAATAGATTTCCGTAGTCTCTCTGTGACAGTACATAAAGAAACACACCATTCTCTTTTGATGGCTGCAATAGGATTCTGGCGTATAGCTATAATAAAGTGTGTTCAACCAGTTTTCTGCTGATGGACTTGGCATTCTTTCTCTCTCTCTCTCTCTCTCTCTCTCTCTCTCTCTCTCTCTCTCTCTCTCTCTTCAATGATGCTGGCACTTCACTCATGCAGAATATTCCTCCAGAATCAACACCAAGAGGTGAAATTGCTTGGTGAATAAGGTGAAGGAGAATTTGACAGCCCCTTTGCATCTCTAGTCTTTCCCCTTCTAGAGGAGAATGTTTTTCCCACACTCTACCCCTTCCTGCATCGCCTTTGATGGGGAAGAAGTTCTTATCTAAGTTGGTGGCAACTCAGTAGATGGGAGTAGATTATCTCAGGCTGCTCCCCGAGCTGGAGATGGGCCATGAGCTGAGGTTTCCGAACAATCAGCCAGGGTGGATAGCCCTTTCACACCTCCACCGGCGTTTAAAATCTGCACCCGTCAAATCAGGCCTTGACCGTGTGCTCAACTGTGTGCTTGCTCATGCTCTTTCTCAGGACTGATCACATTCTTCAGTGACACCATTGGCTTCGTGCTGACAAAAGTGAGGCATCCTAGGGGTTTGCACACGCCACCTTCCTCCCTCACATTGAATTCATTGCCTGTCATTGACAATGCCAATTGGAAATCTAGACCGCTGAGTCTGTTGTGACTTACAATTGTCCAAAGGCTGAGGTCATAAATATATAAATATATGTTTATGTATTTTCCCTGAGCTACAGTGTTATTTGTGGTGGGAGAGGGAGATACTCTGCAAATGATAAAGGGCTGAGACAGATGTAGGGAGCAGGCTACGCTTCCTCTTTTTGTTCTTGTTTATAAAATGTGGCTTTCTTCAACATTGTGAAGTGGAAACATAGAAGGTTCTCTTTACTTTGTTTTAGGGCAAGCACAAACAGCTCCAGTCAGAGTTGAATTACTTCGCTAAGGAGAAACCATTCTAACAGATGAGGTGGAACATTCCTACAGTCCCAGATGCTTATGAAGGTGAATCAGGGGGATCACAAGTTCAAGACCTGTCTATTCTACAGAGTGAGTTCTGGGAAACTTAATATGATTCTGCCTCTAAATAAAAAGTAATAAGAGGAAATGAGTGTAGCTCTGTTGTGGGACTCTTGCCTAGGACTCTTCCCCTGAGAAACTAGGGTGAGACTCAGCCCTAGAATGGCTGTCTAGAATCTCCTGCTATAGTGAGTGGCTGGGACATCTCAATGGCAAAACTTCTCTTCAGCCTAGAACTTGTCAATGGGGCTGGAGGCATGGCTCAGTAGAAGAGTACTTATTTACTATCCTCCAATATAGGGCTGGGACATTGCTCAGCAATGGAGCACTCACCTACAATCCTTCAATGAGGGTATAGATGGTGATTGAGTAATAGGATGCTTACCTGGGCTCCAGTGAGGACCAACGGACACTGTTCAGTAGTAGACCACATGCCTAGTATGTGTGAGGCCAAAAGAGTGATCTCTTCTATTTTCCATGTCACTTTATTCTTATCTCTTTCAAGCAGAGCCCCACCCAATTCTCTAGCGCCCCCCCCCCCCCCCGCATGTGCTATTTCTGTGCCATAGCTGCTCCCCTTCAAGGCTGAACTACAGCAGAATCTGGACTCATTAACTTTGATCGTCTCTCTCTAGCTCTTGGCTTTATATCTGCTTCTGCTGATAGGGATGATTAAATACCTTTCTCGATAAAACACAGGATGTTCCCTTAAAAAGTATAGTACACGAGGAGGATCGTAATTCTTGATGGATTCTAAGATATAAATGATAATGTGTTGTCAGGGAAGTTGATAAAGTCACCCTTTCATGATTAATACAATCTTGTATGGTTTGTGAGAAGGATACACTATCCAAAGCATTCCAACTTTGTCATCCCACTCAGCCCTTGTGGGAAGGTTCTTGTTTTTTAATGCACTTTGTATATAAGCTCTTTGGAGATCAGTTTCTTCAATCACTTCTTGATGTGGGAATGCCTTTCTGTATGCTGTGAATCTCAATCTTTAAATAAAGGAGCTGTTTTGGGCCATGACAGGCACCATAGAAGTAGGAGGAGAAATCAAAGCATAGGTAGGAGAAGCAGGGCGGAGTCAGAGGCAGATCGAGCAAGCTGCCCAAGGAGCAACATGTAAGGAACACAGGTGAGCCACGGGCCACGTGGCCGACAGATTAATAGAAATGGGTTGATGTAAGATGTAAGAGTTAGCTAGCAATGTGCCTGAGCCATAGGTCAAACATCATAAAGTTAATATAAGCGTCTGAGTCATTTCTTGGGACCTGGGCGGCTGGGTGGCAGGTCTGTGGGTCTCGGATCTCTGGCCGCCTGGGACCAAGAAACCCCCACTACTACAACTTCTCTCTTACATTCGACCCACTTCTGAGCTAACTAAGAAGCTAAAGAGATGGCTCAGTCAATAATACGCTGATCACGCAAACATGAGGACCCAAATTCAATCCCTACCACCCATGTGAAAACAGCTGGGCAGGATGCCTCATGCATGGGATCCTAGCATTGGAAGGTGGAGACAAAACACTGGTGAGTGACAGGTACAGTGACTGATCCTGTCTCAAAAAAGAGAAGGTGGACACCCTGGAAAAATGACTCAGAGGTTAAGAGCATTTGCTGCTCTTTCAGAGGTCTTGAGATCAGTTCCCAGCGCCCACATGGAATGGATCATAACTACACGTGTCTCCAGCTCCAGAGAATCTGATGTCTTCTGCTACTGCCCTCACATGTACACAGTCTCTCTACTACATAAATAAACATAAAAGTAAAATATTAGATACCTGATGTTGACTTAAGGCCTTTACACATACATGCAGGTGCACCTGGACACACATGTGCATACGTGTGAACTCACCCACCAGCACCACACACATACAAGCTAACTAAATGTCTCAAAGTGTCATACCAACACTTCCACCCTAGCAGCAGCTAGGCTTTCCAAACTCCATGCCCAGGTCGTGATGTCTCCTTGGCAATGTGTCAAGAGTTGCACTCAACTTACAGTGGAAGACCTTGGTCTCTGGAAGATGGATGTACGGTGTGGGGCAAGGCAGCTGCCATCCAGTGAACTTAAAAGAAAAATCAAAAATGAAATAAGGGAAGTGACAGCCGAGAGCATAATGAAGTATATAAACCTGGATAAAGCAGCGCAATGGGTAATAAAAAGTGAAATAAGATGGGGGGGGGGGGCGAGCAAACTGAAGCCGCATAGATCATGAATGCATTAGGCAGAGGAGACAGTGAGAGAGAGGAACGGGGAGCCCAGCCATCTTATGGAACTCATTAAAGGAGACGCCTTGTGCTTTCAGGAAGCCTGCTGAATCTGTGAATCTGTGGAAGGCTTGGCACACTGGCGCTTCTGAAATGTTTGGGAGGCTCTTTATGCCTACAGGCTGGGACGAACAAATAAATACACATACATATATGTGAGTATATGTATATGTATAAATATATATGTATATATATGAGAAAAAGAGAGACAGAGACACAGAGAGGGGGGAAGAGAGTGGAGAGAGAGAGACACATGACACACACAGAGGGGGAGATAGAGAGAGGCAGGTGTTTGTGTATATATGTAGAGAGCAGTTGATAATCTCAGCTGTCATTCAACAGGTGTTATGTACTTTGTTTTTGAGAGGCCTCTAACAGGGCTAGAGCTCACTGACTCAGTTAGGCTGGCTGCCCAGTGAGCCCTAGGAATCCTCCTGTCTCCACTTCTCTGTCGCTGGAATTGTAGGTGCATACCACTGCACTCAGATTTTTATGTGTGTCCTGGACATTGGACTCTGGTCCTCATGCCTTCAAAGTGTCACAGTTATCTTTAGCTGTCAACTTGATACAAACGAGGGTCACCTGAGAAGAAGGAGTCTCAACTGAAGAATTACCCAGATCAGTTTGGACAGCAGACATGTCTTTAAGGAATATTTGTCTTATTTCTATTGATAAGAGGACCAGCCAAATATGGGCAGTAACATTCCTAGGCAGGTAGACTTGAGCTCAATAAGAGAGGTAGCCAAGCATGTCAGCAAGCATCATCCTTCCATGTTTTCTGCTTCAAGTTCTGCCCTCCTATCCATGGATAACGGCATGTCCAACCTTTAAGGTGAAATAAACTTCCCTCCCCCCCTCAAATTTCTGTTAGTCAGATGTTTACCACAGCAACAGAGAGCAAACCGGGATGCAAGGCAAGAATTCAGCCAACTAAACTACATCCCAGGACTCAGGCAATTTCACTGTAACAGCCATGTTGAACCTCGTTGGTCTGAAGGCCTCTGCTAATGTATCTGAACCTCCAAAGGCACCTGTACTGCTACACATCATGGGCCATAATACTAGCTCTGGGACCATGAGCATTTCCTGTTACATTAGTGAATAGTGGTATATTGTGCCTGGATTTCCAGGAGGCTTCAAAATTGGTACCACACAGAGTTCATCCAGGCTTTCTTTCTCAACAGTTATTTTTTTTTTTAATGATTTTTGGTTTGGGAAGGGAAAACCAGTCTCAAAGCAGAAGACAAAGAGTCTGCACATAAATCTTCTTAAGCAAACCCGTGCAAAGTACTGATGCACTTTATAAGCTGTAAACTGGATTTTTATTAGCCATTTATGAGCCATTTTTTATGATGCAAGTTTAATATTAAACTATAAAGTTCACAATGCACTTATAAAGACAGAGAGGCTCTGCTCACTTCATAACACTTGACTTGGGAGTCTGGCAAGGAAGCCGATCATATCATGTCATCTCAGTAAGCTGACTCAGTGGGGATTTGGAAAACCAGTCTAGGATTAGGTCTGGGAATTGACAGCCACTGGGGTATGTTGTAGGCAGGGGTGGGAGGGAATGATCAGTGACAGCCATAAAAATAAATGCACAAGCTGGGAGGTAATTTTTCTTCTGACTTTTCTGGAGCATGGGGCCTTTATAGCCATTTAGTAAAGGGGTATTCTCTAGAGTAGCAATTCATTCTGTGAACAACAGCGGGAATATATTGTTCTTTGATTTGGGGCGACCTGTCCTTTTCCTAGTAGATCAGTGTGTCTGGTTCCTTTTTTTATTGCCAATGATGAAAATTCAGTTTGTTGGAGAGCCCAACACCGGTAATTAGAATGCCAGGAGATATCATGTGCTAAATTTAGGTTTGCAGTGTTTATTTTCCAGAGGGAGAGAAGAACTATCTGGTGAAGAGTGGATGGCTCATCATGAATGTCACACTGAAAGACATTATTAATTATCAATGAAGGGTGATTCCAATCACAAACCACACAGTGTCTTATCCCAAATGCTTTGGGGTTTGAATCAGGTATGGGCTGAAGTTTTTCTAGAAGGTGATGGATTATACTTCACTGGCTCAAAGGACCCAAAACATCATATACTAAATAAGCGTATTTTCACTGTAAAGAGCAATGTCCCCTCTGAGATCCCAAAACATCTTGATTGCCTCATAATGCACTGGGCAACCTTTATCTGTAGATACGTATGATTACTAACCGTGTTGTCTTGGTTTCTTTTCCTGTTGCTGTGGTTAAAAACATCCCAACAGAAGTAACTGAAGAGAGAAAGGGTTTATTTGGTGTAGGATTCCAGGTTGCAGTATTTTAGGGAGGTCAACATAGGAATCTGAAGCAGCTAGCAACACACACAGTCAAGAGGAATGGAGAAGAAACACACACACATATTCAGTTGCTTTCTCAACTCTTATATAATCCACGATCCCCTGCCTAAAGAAATGGCACTGCCCACACTAGGCAGGTCTTTCCATCTCAATGGACACAGTCAAGACAGTCCCTCACAGACATTCTCACGGGCCAACCTGATCTAAATAGTACTTACTCCATTTAGACTCATTCCTAGGTGACTCTAGATGATATCAGGTTGACAACACTAAGCATCATACCCGTCAACCTGACTAGATTTAGAATCATTTAGGAGACAGACATCCAGGTACATCTGTGAGTTTTAAATGATGTCCCACTCTAAGTGAGGGTGGCACCACTTCATGTGCTGAGGTCTGAGACCAAATTTAAAAACAAAAAGCAAGCTCAGTATCACCATCCATCTTTCTCTACTTCTGACTACAGATGCAACATAATCAGCTGCCTCCCATTGCTGCCACCGTGCCTTCCCCATCATGATGAACCATAAATCCTCTTTAGATTGGCTTTGTCAGATATTTATCATAGCCACACAAACTAACTAATATAATGACATTATGGCAAGAGCTAATTCTCCCAACCTCCCTTGACATGAAGTTCTCACATATAGTCTAGCAAGAGTGGATTCCTCATTAACTTGTTTATTCCTGAGGTTTTTATTCCATGCCAGGTTCTCTCTTCAGCAACAGAGATATGTTGTGGGATTTTACTTTTGCCTTTGACAATAAGCAGAAAATGTCTATAAAGTGAGAAAGTCCTCCTTCACCTCTCTGAACGTCCGTATTGGTTTATGCCATTGTGGGTGTGTTAACTTTTCTCTCCTTTAGACTGTGAATGTACTATGATCAGGCAGCTGTGAGCCACCCAGGGTGAGTGCCAGGATTTGGGCTGGGGACTTTGCAAGAGTGGCAAGTGCTTTTAATTGCCACACCATCTCTCTGACCTCTTTAATTTTTATTCTTTATTGGTATTTTCTGTACCATCAGCTAGGGGCCAACTATTCCAACACATGAGCAAATGGGCAATATTTGTATTTAAGGCCTAAAAGCCTAAACCCATAACTAAGTAAGAACCAAGAGATGGGATGAACAGCAACAGCTTTTCTGATCATAAGAAAGCTAGTAGAAATTTTATATATTTTTATTAAATATCTGCTTTCCTTAAAATATTAAAAATGTTAGCTTTTTAAACACTGTACCATCAAGTGGAAAAACCTACTCCGCGTTCCATTTTTTCCGTTATTTCCCTTCATGTCTGGACTCTGGTTGATTCACAAGCAACGTGGGCATAATAATATTTGCTTTTCCCCTGAATTAAGAGAATTTCAGGTGTCTACTATGAAATTGTGAGTTTGTTCTGAAAATATTTTCAAAATATCTGGGCATGTTAAGTGATGTTACGGCCATTCTTATTAATTAGGAAGTGTTCTATATAGAAGATTGAAGTTGTTTTAGTTTCGTTTCTGATGCTGTATCTAGACAAAAAGCAACTTATGGGAGAAAAGGTTTATTTTAGCTCACAGTTTCAGGCTGTCATCTGCAACAGCAGGCAAGTAAAGGCAGCAAGAACTTAAAACAGGTATTCCTTTCACAGCCACCTTCAAGAACGGGAAGAAACACCCCCTTGCTTGCTGTGCTCAGCTAGATTTCTCTATACAAACAGGTCAGAATCCCCTGTATAGGGAATGGTGCCACCCACAATGGGCTGGGACTTTCTACATCAAGAACTTAATTTGTCTCAGAAGATCTCAATCCAACCCTCCCCACCACCAACAAAAAACACCAAACAAACAAACAAACAAACAAACAAACAAACAAACAAACAAACAACTCAGAGTTCACAGTGTGATTTTTCATCAGGGAGCCCAGGACTGCAAAAAGCATGCAAAAACTTCAAAGGATCCACAGCATCTCTAAGGCTGAGTTTTTATTAGGAGCAATTACATGCAACGATAGAAACTATATAGTCATTAAACCATTTTTAGAAAGAATAGAATGTTTTGCTTAATAGATCACCAGGGAGAAACAGAGACACAAACGTATGGCTAAAAAAAAGTATGTGGGAACATAGCAAGCTCATACATCTTAAGAGATAGCACATTTCTGTATTATCTGGAAAGCCTGTTATATGGATCATTCCCCTGACCTTCACATGCTAAGGGCCAATGAGCTCTTAGGTGCAGAATGTGTCTTTTCTCAGATGAGAATGCTGGAAACACTTTTGTTTCTGCAATAAAGTTAACATAACTAATTTTGGAACCAGTTCTCCTTGTCTACTCAATGGTTTTAAACTTCTTCAACAGACCCCACAAAAAAAGGAAGCATTTAAACCAAGCAGGACAAACATAATAGTTCTGAAATGTTTAAAGAGATTGAAGGCCACTATTCTTTCAGTTAATATTTCCAGTGGTTGTTGCTTTACCAACAAGACAGGGGCCTTAGCTTTTGCCGTAGCCAAGACTTGGGATTGTAACTTTAGTACATGCATTATGAAACAGATCCAATCCTAACAGATGATTTTTTAAAATCCTAGACCATTTTTGTTCTGATTCACTATGTGGAACTTAGGTTACACAATATCGGATGACATTAGAGTGGCATTTTGGAGGCTGCGACCGATGCATGTCCTGCACTTACTCTCCAAATAAAGGGTAATATTACTCTCGAATAATAGGGTCCTTTAGTAGTTCAGTTTCACTGAGAATCTCTGGATTGATGAGAATTTGGGGTTTCTCATGTTTTAGGAAAGTCCTTTTAAAATTCTTGTACAAGAAAAGCTGTTTTTCATCTGTAAAAAAAATACCAACTAAGATCACATTTCCAGAAATTAGCTACCTTTTCATGCATTCCTGTAGGTGATATGTCATTTAACATGTGAAGGCTACAGTTGAAGACTTGCACCAAAATGTTTTAAAATGGACTAGAACCAAGGCAGCTTCTGGATTTTTAAGAAGCCTGCAATCCTTTCCCCAATGAGTATAGTTAATGCATTGTTGCAAGTGGCAGTCAAGACAAGTCATGTGATATAAACATTCAGACTCATTATATATCATTTGACTATTTTCTTATAAAATAACATAGAGACTAAGTATACATGTTGCTGCACAAGTGATTATTTTGAGTTATGTTTAAATGAGAAATATTCTGAGTGTCATACCCGTGATAATCTCCCTTCTGTAGTATGACTGACTCTTTTCCACCAGCAGCTTCTAGATATGATCCTATGTAGTCCATCCCAAATCCCATCCTAAGAGGAGGGGGGTCTAACTCACCTGTAGCCCACTTCATAGAGTTTCTTTTCTGTTGCTATGACAAGACACCATGACCATGGCAACGAAGAAGAAAGCATTTGATCAGGCTTACAGTTTCAGAAGATGGGAGTCAATGATGGCAGAGCAAAGGCATGGTAGCAGGAACAGTGAAGGCTTACATCTTGATACAAAACCAGGAGGCAGAGAGCACTTTAGGAATGACAGGAGTCTTTTGAAATATCAAGCCATCCCCCAGTGATGCAATTCCTCCAACAAAGCCACACTGCTTAAACCATCCTAAACAGGATCACCAACTGGGAGAGCTCATGAATTCAAACATTTGAGCCTATGGTGGCTGTTCTCATTCAAACCACCAGAGGATGTAAATGACATTGCTAAGGATCAAAGGCTCATATTCATAGTTGTTGTAAAGTTTTGATCTTATTTTTTGGAGAACACCAGCCAGCAAGGTCCATAATCCTGGGTGATAACCAAAGGGGCAGTAAACAGTGGAAATTGAGAAGCTAAACCCATATAGCCATAAGGGATTATGGCCACGGACTCTGTGGAATCTAAGAGTCAGTGTAGATAGGTAGTGTTATTTTTAAGATACAATTGGAGTACATTAAAGGAAGTGACAAAGTGAACTGTAATGGGCTGAGGAATATGTACCCAATAAATCTTCCTATATGTAGAACCAAGGTACTTATGACAGAGAATATCATAACAAAACTATTTACAGGAAAGAAATGTTGGCCCGAATCTCTTAACTCTTACACTGCCTTATTTGATATCTTCTTTATTTTCTCCTCAGGTCAGGAATGGCATCATCTGTGTGTGTGTGTGTGTGTGTGTGTGTGTGTGTGTGTGTGTGTGTGTGTGTGTGTGTGTGTGTCGGGGGGCAGATTTTAGTCATTGATTGACCTATAGCATTCAGTGGGAAGATTGACTCTACTGGACCAAGATTGGACACGTTTCCCCTCTGGAATCCAGGCACAGCTATTTTCATGATTTATGAGTGCATAACCCCCACCCTCAAGATAAAGGAGCTCAGAGGCCTTTTTCCATGTAATCCCGTGGATCTCAAAGAAAACCTGTAGGATAGGGGGGAAAGAAGAACCACATTCTGTATAATGTCCTTTCACAGAAGAACTTTCATTATCACCTGTATAAAAATAAAACATAAAAGGTTATCAATGCCTGGGGTAATAAATCAGTAGACTTGAGAGTGTTACTCCCTCCTCTAGTCTTAGAAGCTGTTATTTAACATTCCACTGGTCCTTTTTAACAATAGCTTGCTTGTTCTGTTGGATTATAAAGGCTGCCAGTATTGTATATAATACTCCAAGATGAACAAAATGTTTTGTCAAGTTATAGAGTTATATGTACATTTGGTTTCCATTTTGATTGTAAGAGTCATAGAAATAGAAAATAATTTAACCAGCAGTGTGAAGAAGTAATTAGTTTGGTCTCACTAATGCTTATCTTGGGACCAAGAGCTATTTTCCCTGTGTAGGGCTGGCAAGTAAAAGCGTGAGGCCGTCAGGAAGAGGGTAAGAGGAAGAAATGGTATGAACAGCAAAAGAGGTGTGTTATATGAACTATGGAATCTTATTACTGGGGTTATGATATAAGGTTTGTCCTGCAATAAATGTAATTGTGTTATTTTTTTTTTAAATGGGAGATCTAAAGTATATAAAGAGGAACTTGCAAGATATCAAAAGAGACAACAATAAGATACAGGCCTCGCCTTAATAATTGAATTGACCTTTTATGTTATTCTTTATGAGAGATGACATTGAGTTAATATAGAAATAACAGAGCATTGGGGTTGAGATGGCAAGCATAGCCACTCATGATGTCAAGGGCCAGAGTCGACTGAGCCATAATACCTGTAGGAAGAAAAGGTGTATTTAAGAGAAATAAGTATATAAAAAAAATGATAGTCTATTTTTATAATTTAAACATTATATGTCACTGTTTTAATCAGATATAAGGCTTTATATATTTTTGTGAGAGCAAAATCAGTGTCACATTTAAGGAGAGCAAAGAGATGTACGCCTGCTGTAGAAACATGCAGCATCAGTTTAATCTAATTAATATCTTTTAATAGATTTTGAAAATCATCAAGTATTTTAAAGGAGCTTCCCTTATTTGTACCTCTTTAGGGAAGATGGTACAAGAATCAAAAATAAAGCCTAAAAATCGAAAGTGTTGAGTTTGCTGATGTTATTTTGGAGTCATTTTTAAGCCAGTTGTCTCAAAACATCAAATAGTGAATTTAAGTAGTTTTATAAGTAGACATTTTGTCTTGTAGGTGAGAAGGATGTTATGCATATAGTGAATAATACAAACCTGTGGATAATTCTGTCATCTGGAGATGGATGTATCAGTAACAAACTGCTGGTACGTGACAGAATGATTCATCATTCCATGAAGGAGGAAATTCCATTGGTGAAGCGGTAGAGGTTCCTTACTTTTAAGGATGGGGATAAAAAGAGAAAGCTGTTTCTATCCTGGTAGCTTAAAGGAACAGCAAAGAAGAAATATTTTAAATATACAATAATAAAGTCTGTAGGAATGGGTGTGTATGTGAGCTCAATCCTGCATTGCTTTATTTAAAGCATGTATGACTTGTAGCAGTAGCCATTTTTCTGATGTCTTTGGTGTAATGGAAATAAGAGTATTTCAAGGACTCACTGGGGGCTTTACATGTCTGATATCCATCTATTGCTGTACCAATAATTTGAGCTGTTCCATTTCCCCATTGTTCTGGGTATTGGTCAACCCGAATAGGGGAATCAGTCAGTCATGTGATATGAAGAGTGTGCATTTGGGTTGTTGGCGCGCTAACTGTAACCACCTCTATAAATTTGGATATCCTAAATCAGATAGACCTTTCTTAGCAAAAATATCAAAGAGTGACTTTAAACCATCATTATTTTTTGCCAGTCTTAGAGATACAGGTACTTTAATTCTATTCAAAGTAACTTCCATTTGAGACAAATCTCATCTCAACGTACTTACAGGGATGTCTGTCACAAATGGCTATGCGGATCCTCTTTGCCCTTCTTGATTTTTCAATCTTAGCATATCAAAACTTATTCTTATCATAGCTGGGGATCCAAGACCAATTAAACTGGAGGAAGGTGACTGAGTAGGCCATTTTCATGGCCAAAAGTTAGAAGCAATCATACTAACAGCAGCAGCATTATCAATCAAACCAGAAAAGCTTTTCTATAAGCCATGTAAAGAGTTAATACGCTTGAAGTGTGCTGTAACCACATTATACGATGCTTTCTTTTACTTCCAAACTCTTCATCTCCTCTTTCTAAACTTGTTTGGTTCATGGGGACAAAAGATAGTAATAACTGTGTGATCTAATGTCTCTTGGTGAAGACATCAGTACCTCAATGTCTCCAGTATGATTTCCATTAACCACAACAGGAATAATGATAACTCACTTTAAAATTTAGACTGCTTTTCCACACAATTAATACCACAGTGGCTGGGGAATAAGTATCCCGATTCCTGTTGACATTCACTTAATATCAACTGCAGTTGTAAGGAGTTCATTTATAGCTGCCAACACTCTAATTCAGTACCGCCTGAAGCTCTTACCAAGAGAAATGAAGCTCTCTTTGCTCACTGGGTATGGCCCAGAGTGGTTGAGAGAGCAGGGGGCACTCCTGTGGTTATTACTTGACCCTGTGGGCAGGAAGACAAAGGGTTGTCCATTGTTATATCAATTTTATATCAATGTTGATTAGCTCAGAGAGTTCCTTTATGATACCTGGAATATTTCCTGGTGGAAAACATGCAGAATTTGGCACGCTAAAATTTCCATTAGCCTAACTGGTAGTCATAGAGGCATTTCTATAATCCTTTAGCTACTTTTCTTTCTTTCCACACTTAAAGCGAACTGGCTTAAGCTTGTCTAAATGTGTTTCAGTTAGGGTTTCTGTTACTGCTACAAAACACCATGACCCAGACTGTGTATGGTGGTCAGCTTTATATTACTGTGAAAAAAACAATTTAAGAGAGGAAAAAAAATGCATTTTAGCTCATGATATTGGAGGTGTCAATCTAGGTTGCCTAGACCCATTGCTGTGAGACTGAGATGAGAAAAATCATTATGGTATGGGGAACATTTGGAAGAAGAAAGTAGTTCACATCGTGGTTGACAAAGAACAGAGAGAGATTGGAAAGGAGAAATAGAAAGGGGTGAAGACAAGATGTAGTCCCCAAGGCTGCACATACTTCCTCAATCTAAGCCCTAATCCCCAAAGTTTTCATTCAATTTACAGCATTGTCATCAATTTAGTAGCCACTCTCTTCAACCCACAATCAATCAATGAAGGCAGATCCCTCATTACCAAATTTCATCTCAGTGTTTGAATCCATCAGCTCAGGACTAAGGTTTCAACACACATTCCTTATCTTGAGACACTTAATCTCCCCCCCCCCACACACACACATAAAAAAAGTTTAATCATCTGATAATCCCTACTGCAAGGGGAATCTGTTGGTCACTGGAAATGGTCTTTATATACTGAGCCATAAGAAGTAAATGGGGTGGCCAATGGATTACTTGGTGGATGTATTAGTTACCTTTCTGTTTCTGTGATAGAACACTGTGACAAAAAAAAAAAAAAAAAAAAAAAAAAAACCCTAAGGACGAGTTTATTTCATCTTATAATTCTGGAGGGCTAGAGTCCATAATGGTAAAGAAAACATAGCATGCTATCAGGGTCAGGAAGCTGTCTGGTTACATTTGAATCCACACACATAAACGGGGGCGGGGCGGGGGGGATGGGAAGCATAAACCAAAAACAACTGTGGGAGGACAGGGTTTATTTACCTTACAGGTTAGATTCCATCATGGAAGACAGAAAATCAAGCCAGAAACTGAAGCAGAGGCTGTGGAGGAATGCTTCTTACTTCTAGTGACTTGTCAGCTTGCCTTTCTTTCTTTCTTTTTCTAAACCCAGAATGACCTGCCCAGGGGTCACACTGCCCCTAGTGGGCTGGGACCTTCTGCATGAGCCATTAATCAAGAAAATTTCCCAGCTACAGACAATTTGATGAAGGCATTTTTTTTCCCCCCATTGAGGTTCACACCTCCTGGATTAACTTCAGCTTCTGTCATCTTGATATAAAAGAACAACAGAAACAACGGGACCTCCTGAAACTGAGAAGCTTCTGTAAGGCAAAGGACACAGTCAATAAGACAAAAGGACAGTCTACAGAATGGGAAAAGATCTTCACCAACCCTACATCTGACAGAGGACCGGTCTCTAAGCATATAGAGAACTCGAGAAACTAGGGCCCAAAACCTGAATAATCCAATTTTAAAAATGGGGTTCAGAGCTAAAAAGGGAATTCTCAACAGAAGAATTACAAGTGGTGCAAAAACACTTTAAAAAATCAGAGAAATGCAAATCAAAACAATACCAGCTGTCAGAATGGCTAAAATCAAAAACACAAATGACAGCCTATGATGGAAAGGATGTGGAGCAAGGGGAACACTCCTCTATTGTTGGTGGGAGTGTAAATTTATACAGCCACTCTGGAATGCAGTATGGTAGTTCCTTAGAAAAGGAAATAAATCTCCCCAAAGATCCAGCAATACTACCATTGGACATATACCCAGAAGATTCACATTCATACCCCAAAGGCGTTAGCTCAGCTATGTTTGTAGCAGCATTATGAGTAATAGTAAGAACCTGGAAACAATGTAGACATCTCTCAACTGGAGAATGGATTAACAGACTGTGGTACATCTACACAATGGAGTGCTACTCAGTAGTTTAAAAAATGACATCCTAAAATTTGCAGGCAAATAAATGGATTTGTAGAATATCCTCCTGAGAGAGGTATCACAAGCCCAGAAAGATCAGCATGGGATGTACTCACACATAAGTGGACTTTAGACAAAAAGCAAAGAGTACCCAAGCTGCAAATCACAACCCCTCAACAGCTTGGGATCAGAAGGAACTTAAGAGAGACATTCAAGGATTCCCCTAGGAAGAGAAAAGAGAAGATCACCTTAGCAAATTGGGATCATAACAGGTTGCAACCAAGAAAAGGTGGGAACAAATCATGAGAAGGAGATAGTTGAGTGAGAGGACCAACAAAGAGGTAAAAAAAAAAAAAATGGATATCTTAATAGAGGAAGCCAATGTGGGGTTGGAAAGAGACCGGGTGCTAGGGAAAGCTCCGAGAACTCGCACGATGTCCCTGGCTAGGTCTCCAACCAATAGTGGAGCGGGTGCCTAAACAGGACTTCCCCTATAATCAAATGAATAACAACCCTAAGTGTCATCGCAGAACCTACATCCAACAATGAATGGAGGTGGAGGCAGAGATCCATGGCTGAGCCCCGGGCAGAGCTCCTGGTCCATGGTTGAGCACTGGGCAGAGCTCCTGGTTCAGCGGGAGGGGGGGGGGGGGAGTCTGTATAAGTAAGGGTAAAGTGATAATTTTCCCACAGTGATGGCTGGCTGGAGCTCTGGGAAGCTCACTGAATCAAGAACAGCCTCTGGGGAACCATGGGAAAAGAGATTAGGTCCTCCAAGGGTAGGTGATTGGTATGAGCAGTATGTGGAGCCCCGAGGGATAGGATCAGACTGTATTCTTATGAATGAGCTGGCACCTTGGAGCCTATTTCCTGCTTAAGAGAGTCTAACCCAGTCTTGATATTGGGACCTACCTGGAGTGGATGCACCAAGCTGAGCTGACCCATCTTGGGACTTCTTGGCATTTTGTGGGAGGGGATGGAGGCATGGGGTGGGGGGAGGCTGGAGGTAGACCGGGAGGGATTGGGAGGAGAGAAGGGTGGGCGAGTAGGAGGATACATGGAAAAAGGACCTTTTTTAAAAACACACAAATAAATTATTAAAAAAAAAATACTAGCACAGCCATAGGTGCCCAAACCCTGCCCCTATTGACATCCTTCCTCCATCAAGGCTATACCTCCTAAAAGTTCCATAATCTTCCCACACAGCACCACAAACTGGGTACCAATTTAGTGTTCAAATACATGAAACAGCAATGGGTCAAGGTCCCTGCCACCAATCCTAATGACAAGAGTTTGGTCCCAGAGACCCGCAGATTGGGAGAATCAGCTTCTACAAGTTTTACTCTAGCCTTTACAGGTATGCCATGGCATGTACACACTCCACACATGAATAAATAAATGTAAACAAACAGATGTAAATTAGGGATGAACAGGAATCTTGCATCTTCCTGGACCTAAAGTACAGAAAAAATTGAGTTATCTGGTTTATCATCTGAGAATTGAAAGTGAATATAGAGATTTGCATCAGTGGTTCCCCATTCCAAACGCCGTCAAGAATTCCCTTTTATTTATTAATTTTTTTCTTCTATGAAAATAACAACTAACCCCTAACCCAGTCTTGATTTTGGGATGAGGAAATCGGACTTGCCTGGAGTGGATGTGCCACGCTGAGCTGACCCACCTTGACACTTCTTGCCCTTTTGGGGGAGGGGATGGGTGGATGGGGAGGGTTGAGGCTGAAGGCTGACTGGGAGGGATTGGGAGGAGGAAGGGGAGGGGAGTAGGGGTATACATAGATAAAAATGTCATTTTTAAATAAAAATTAATAAAATTTTTTTAAAAAGAACATCTTAAAAATTTGCATCTAATCAATACAGTAAATAACATAAGTTATTAAGTAAATAACATAAGTTATTAACATAAGTTATTAACCTATTAAGTAATATATTTTATTATCAAAGATACATTCATCTAACCAGTAGAGTTTCTGATCTTTATAGGAAAAAATATGTAACTTCTTTAGAAATCAGTCTAAAGCGTATTCTAAAACTATGGATCAAACTCAGGTTCTCATGCTGTGCAGAAGCATTTCACTGACTACATCAAATTACAATTACTTCTTCATAAGTTTCCTAATGGTCTTTTTGGGGTCCTTATTCATTTAAGTGTCCCGTGTAATTATTGCTACTTTTGTATACTTGGGACACACAGCCACTGGGAAAAAATACCCTATGGTGCTTCTAAGAATTTCCAAAGAAAACTAACACAGTGAAGTGTGTTTGTGTGTGTGCATGCATGCGTGCATGCCTGTGTGCACACCCAGGTGAGTGCTTGTGAATTCAGTCACCCACATATGCCAGAAGAGGGTGTTAGATTTTCTGAAGCTGGAATTCCAGCTTGTGGGTGCTGGGAATCAAACTCAGGTTGTTGGCAAGAGCAGGACTCACGTTTGACTACTGAGCCATTGCTCTGGCACCCTTTTAGCTTCTTGGGTTTGTTTATTTTTAATTGATCTCTCTCACAGCTCTGTTTACAAACACACGTTGTACGTGACAGCCGTAAACCCCCTGCTCTTCCTTACTTACCTGTCACCTCTTTGAGTTCTGTGTCTACAGTGAAGTCAATCGACTGTGATACTGTACCCAGGAGGCTCCTGTTGGTTGGAGTGGCCGAGAATTGCCTGCCGCTGGCTTCTCAATGAAAGCAGCGTGTACATGAATTAAATAATTATTGACGCTGTCATTGAGATGGCAATTTCACGTCGTGCCTCTGAGAAGAAAAATAGAGTATATGGATTTAGAGGAGATGGCGTGGCTTCTTGTACATACATCATTATGCTGGAAGATAGATCTTTTGTAAACAGAAGTTGCAATTTAGCAGGCTGTTCTACAGTAAGGCTAAGAAAAATCACATAGGTTTCTGAGGGAAAATGAGGTCTGAGTTGTTTGCTTCCATTACATAGTATTAGCCCACTCAAAAGGAAAAAAATACAACAGAAAAATGCTTCTATCTGGTCATGACTTCCAGTATCCTGCACCAACTATGGAAATTTGCTTTGTAAGCCTCAACTTTATTTTATGTCTGAGTGTTATAAAAGCCAACGCATGGAAAATAGTAGATATTGGGGCTTGCAATCAAGAAAGAATATTTATACTTGTGGGATAGATTCTAGTTTAACTCCTGTTTCATAGATTTTTACCATTATGTAACATTTTATGTGTGTATAATTTTACTTCTTCCCATTTGTGTGTGTGTTTGTGTGTGTCCATGAATGTCCTCATGTGTATGTGTGTGTATCTGTGCTGTGTGTGTCCATACATATCTCATTACTTCTTCCCATTTGTGTGTGTATGTGTATCTCTGTGTGTCCATACAGGTTTCATGTGTGTGTGTGTGTGTGTGTATGTGTGTGTCCATGCATGTTTTCATGTGTGGGTGTCTGTATCTGTGTGTGTCCATTCATGTTCTTGTGTGTGTGTGTGTGTCTGCGTCTGTATGTGTCCATGCATGTTCTCGTGTCTGTGTGTGTGTGTGTATCTGTGTATGTCTATGCATGTTCTAATGTATGTGTGCATTTGTGCATAAATGCATGTACCTGAGGTTGATGTTGACAGGCATTCTCTATTGTTCTTCCACCTTATTCATTGAAGAAAAGTCTCTCAGTCAAACTCAGAGTATGGATTTTGTTTATATCACTAGCCAGCTTGCTCTGGGGATCCCCTTTCTCCATTTCAGAGGCTGGTATTCTAGGTGCCATCGTGCCCATGCAGCATTTATGTGGCCTTTGGGAATCCAAATCAGGTCCTCACAGGTCCAGCAAATGTTTTAACCACTGAACAATCTCCCTAGTCTCTAACTCTTACTATTTTCTAATAACAATAGTAATATTATCCTTCTTTCGGTGTGCATGAGTAACTGGTTCCAGGATGCCCTCCCCTGCCCCATTTTAGACACAGAGTCTCATATATCCCAAGCTTATTTCAAAGTCACTGTGCTATGAAGAATGACATTGAATTTTTTATCCTCCTGCCACCTCTCCTGAGTGGAGATGATAGGCATGCACCACCACACCCAGTTTATGAACTTCTAGAGACAGATTTCACAGCATTTTGCATGCTACACAATCACTCTGCCAAATAAGTTATACTCCACTCTAAGGATTGTTATGCCTGCATCATGATCCTCCCCTCCCCGGCACCCCACCACCATCACTGCAATCACCAGGAGTCTCAGTTCATATGCCAAAGTAAAGAGCCTTTACTGCAAGCTTGAACTGGGGTTTTCTGTCCATTCCAACAGAGCAGGTGGATCAGTGAGACCTCTGAGCTTTGTTATGGCAGGGTTTTTTAAGGAGTATAGTATGGGGTTAGGGGAATTCAAGATTCAGATGAGGGTTGAACTCCTGATTGGGCAGGAGTGAGGTAATAGCAGTCTTGTCAAACACTAATTGGTACTAGCATTATTGTAAGGAAACTGGCAACCTATATACAAATTATGTAAGCTATCCTGTGTGTTCTAGAGTTATTTAGCATTTGTCTGTCTCCATTCTGACTGGTCCCTGGCAATGTACTGCCAGTGGCTTTTCCTGATTATTAACTAACTAACTAACTAGGGTGAGGCCTAGTTAGTTTGTCTGCAGCCTGTCATGGCTGTACTAATGTTAGGTTAGGTCTCTTCAAGGATCTCCTTTGATAATAAAAATCTTTGGATGTTTGAGATTCATACTTGCTAAGAACCTTTATGCATTCTCCTGGAAGTTGCTAAGTAGACCAGGCTGGCTTTAGATTCACTGAAATCCACCTGCCTCTGCTTTCTGAGAGCTGGGATGTAAGGTGTATATCACCAAGCTCAGCTTCCTGCATACTTTTTCTTGATGATTAATAATACTTTGTACAGCACAGGTGGTCTTAAATAGTTTTGTACTGTATTATTCAGAGAATAATAGCGGGAAATCTGAACATGTGTGGTACAGATGCTAGTTGATTTTGTTTTATATTTGGTTTTTGTATGCGTGTGTATGTATGCATGTGCACATGGGTGTGCTGGCATATGTGTGAGTGGTACACAGACACATGTATGCATGAGCATGTGGAAGCCAGAAATCAAAGTTGGGTCTCATCTTGAAATGCTTCCCATCTTGATTTTTGATGAATTTTCTCCCAGTTGGCTTTGAAACTACCATTTCATTTAGGCTAGCTGCCCAGCAAGCTCCAGGGATCCACTTAGCTGTGGCACCTCCGCAGTTGGGGGGAGGGGATTTCAAGTGTACACCACTGTACCCGGCTGTTTTCACATGGGTTGTGACGATTCAAATTCGGGCCCTTATGCTTACACAGCAAGCACTTTACCAGCTGAGTAATCTACCTAGTCCAGGATGCGCATATCAGTGAAGGACCCGGGGAAGCATTAAATCCTTGCCCACCATCCCGGTTCCATTTCTGTCTATGATATAATAAAGCAATTTGGGGCAGGAAGGGTTTATTTGGCTTATAATTCCAAGTTACAGTCTATTTTTGCGAGTAAGTCAAGGCAGGAGTTCAAGCCATCCTAGTCACAGGGAATATCTGAGAGAGGAAGTCAAGGATCCCTGTTTGATTTCTTGCTTGCCTCTCAGCCAGTTTTCTCTGTTCTTCAACAGTCCAGAGCCCAGCCTATAAAACAGAGTCACCCACACACACACAGGGAAGGTCTTTTAAACCAATTAGCAGTCGAAGATCTCAATATGCTCACAGACCGTCCTGATCTAGGTAATTCTTCAACAAAGGCTCTTTACCTAGAGGATTTTAGGTCGAGTCAAATTGTTAGCTAAAACTAAGTGGCACATGTACCCATTTGGGTCAGTAATCTTCAAAGTTGTGACTGAGACTCACTGCATCAATATTGGCATCACAGAGACACAGGAGACACTGTATTCTTCTCCTGAGATGTCCTGATTAAGCACCACTGCTCCTGGGTTTGGTTACTCTGCTCCATTCACAATCGCCAAGACACCAAGCAGAGCTTGTTTAGAAGTTCTCAGTTGCCAACTTCTGTAATGTTTCTTATTTTCCTAACCTCATTAAGGATTGTAAACCTGTGATTATTACTGCCCAACATTAACTGGACACTGAACTAATGAGGCACATGCAGACACTCAGAAAAACTCAACTTTTTTTTGGTAGCAAATCTTTTTTCCTCAGGGGATTGGTTGACCAGTTGATCATGTCAGCCTGCTTGTCTAACCCAGTACTTGAAAACTAGAAGGGGCTAGGTTTTTCCTGGATTAGACACTGGAGATTGAGGTATAGTTGAGTTGTTGGAGGAACACCATCCAGGAACACCTTAAAGGCTCTTGATATTCAAACTACTTCAGAGATCTCTGGTTTATATAATATTTTATTTTATGAACCAGCTTTATAAGTCTTCCAAATAGATTTTTTTATTATTATTTTGATGTACCAGAGTGGATTTTTATGTTTGGTGGGCAGATACTGCACTGACCAGTGTGAAAATTGGCAGGTTGCTAGGCATGTTAAAATGCTAGCGGGTTTGCATTAAAGAAAATTGTGATCTTTGGAAAATAGTGTCATAGTCACCAAAGTGTGTGTGTGTGTGAGAGAGATCTTTGTGTTTAGAGTGTGAAAAGCATCTTGAAGAGTTGTTTAGATACTATGTGTATAAATCTTTTCATGCCACTTTTGGCTCTGAGTGGAGTGGCAGAATATCTGTGGGTATTGAAAATTCAAGCAGGGATATAAAGCACATTATTTTAAAAGAAAATTTAAGGCGTTTGAGTTTCATTTCTGTTGTGGTGATAAACTGCCTTGACAAAAAATAACTTAGGGTAGAAAAGGCTTTATTCCAGCTCATAACTTTAGGTTTATCATTGCAGAAACTGAAAACAGTCATATCACATCACTCTTAACAGCAGAGCAGTTAAGTACATACAGGCTTTTGTTATTTCTTGTTTGTACTCAGCTGTACTTCCCTTCACACAGTTCAGGACAATAGGCCTATAGAATGGTGCTGCCCACAGTGGACTGGGTCTTCCCATCTCAATTAGTTAATGAAGGCTATTGTCTATAGACTTGTCCATGAGCCAAACTGATGTAGACAATCCTGTCTCATTGAGATTCTTTTTAGATGATTTTAGGCTGTGTGAAATTGACAATTGAAACACACAAGGATATG